>CAXKVY010003322.1:0-50000 GCA_964058915.1 Tetropium fuscum
GCAACAATTTCATCCTCCTGCGTAACGCCAAGGGTGCTGAAACTGGTCACATCCTCCTTCGTACTGATAACCTTACCCATTCCAAAAACAACCTTCTGTTGGAGGACTCTGACAATGGCAAGATCGGCCAGATACTTATACAGCAGAGCGAAATCAAGAAGGGCGTGTTCGTGCAGTCTGTTAAGAGACTGAGTTCGGGAACCCCAATTTTCTTGCTGAGCGGGAACGATAGCAGCAACGGGCATTTTTTTATACAGGCTGCACCTGCTGAGGACGCACGGCAGGCTGGGGACGTAGGGGATGAAACGGGCGATAATATTTTGATGCAGGCGCTGGAAGGGATTCACGACGGCGAGGCTGGGAGTAGCAGGGGAATTTCTACACCGCTTGGTTCAGGTAAGGCAGACCTTAGTCTCGATAACACATATGGTAATACTATAGAATAAATGTAACATGTACAATATATTGGGAACTAAAATTACAGTTATGTGCGCCATAGCACTAATCTCTAAGATCATAAGTCATCATAAACATAAACAAAACCCAAAGTGTTTTGGGTGTGGTTCAGTACAGACGCCGCTGGATCTTTAAACCACACTTCCTTTTGCCGATGTTGACCAAATAGGGTGACTGCGCCGGTGTACTCCCTTTGTACCTTTTAGAAAAATGCACTCTACCTGTTGATGATAAATGGCAATACCTAACATTTCCGATTTACTTGATCAACTAGGACGCTATCAACATTTTACTCCGCTTGACTGAACTTCTGGATTTCATCAGATAGAAACAGCATCTAAAGACATTTAAAAGACCGCTTTCTTAATTGAAATAAGCACTTGAATTTGTTTGCATGCCATTTGGCCTTAAAAATATTCCATCTACACATTCCAGATAGTAATAGACAACATTTTGTTAAGCATACAAAATGAACGTTGCGTGTCTATATGGATGATATTATAATTTATTCTTCGACAGTACACGAACAAATTTCTCGGCTAACCGAAGTATTTAAACGACTTCAGAAAGCTAATTTAAAGATACACAAATACTAATTTCTCAGAAAATTGCTTATTTAGGACACGTCAAAACAAATGGTGTAAAACCAAACCCCGCAAAAATATTATATTTCGTTCAAAACTTTCCATAACATAAAACTCGAAAAGAAATAAAATCCTTAGGATTTGCAGGTTATTAGGTACTACAGACATTTAATTTGGCACTTTGCTAAAATTTCAAAACCAACTAAATCTGACGCACAGTATAAAAAACTATTTCGAGGAATAAAAACATACCTTAACTTCGACATCCATCCATCTATTCTAATCTCGATGAGACATGTTTACTGACTACGGACTTGTGTGAAGTGCTTACGCTACTGGCGCTGTAGTTTCACAAAGACCCTTAAGAAAATATCTTCCAAACGCTTATGCTTCTCGAATACTTTCTAAAGCAAGGCACACGAAAGTTGAACAAAGACATATGAGTGGGTAGGATGATAAAATATGCAACAGTCTTCTGTCGAGATCAGGGCATAATTGAAATTCGGCTCCTTTGTATAAGTAACTACAGTGGAAAAACAATCTAGGGACCTTTGTAATTGATTTATTAGTAAACACATCGGAATTTGTATCCCCCATTCTTTCTATTGTTCAACTTTCATGCGGCAGACTTTAGTGCTGAATCCAAATATAGTGCAATAGAACGCGGACTATTCGTTATAGTTTAGGTAGTAGAACACTTCAGATCGTACATTTTTGGAAAAAATTTGAAATTGATAACGGATCATCGACCATTAACCTGGTGGCTATTCTCTATAAGATACCGAGACTCGCTGGCGTTTGAAACTAGAAGAGTAAGATTTTGCAAGTATATATAAACCTGGTGAAATTAAAAAAAATGTTGACGCACTAGAATTATTGTGAATCATTTTCAAGAATTTTGAAAATTTAATTTTAGCATGTAATTCAGGGGGCGGAGAAACTATAGAAATATCTAAGAAATATCAAATGAGTTTTAAACTTGTGTAAATAGATTACATAGGTAGTTATGGATCATTTTAAAATATAATTTTAGTATGTTACTTTCGTCGTAGTATTTCTTTTGGCGTTTCTTATTTGGTTTGTATTTCAGCATGATGCTATTATTTTTTGTCATTTCCACCATCAATTCTTTAAGCATTTTTTACGATATGAGACACAATTCTACCTGGCCTGACAGAAGATGAAAACACGAATTTTCTTAGGGCCGTCCTATTATTCTGAACACTGCAGGTTATTGTCAGTATTTATGCGAGATTGTCCTGATTGACGATTATGTCAGTCGTTGCGTATTTTTTCCCTCACGTATTTTTTTGTTCTCTCCATTTCCGATATATTCATCCTAAAATATCTGAGAGATAAGATACTGACTAATTGAGAAGATACATATTATAAAATATAGATTAGTCATCAGTGCCAATATTATTTGTATTTTTTTATGAAAATATGTATGTTTGCATCTCCATGTAAGCGGATCCTTATAAAGTTTCTTCTTTGGTCCTTAGTTAATCGCAAGGAAGGTTGTATTCTGAAGTCTAGTCTGCCACGGCGGTCAAATTAACTAAACTCGCAATAAAGTAGCTTGTTCGTAAGGGATACTAGGTGAATGTAAGAAAATATGTCGAGGAACAAACGAGAAAAGTGTTTAATTTACTCGAATGAAATCATGAAGGAAAGGATCGATACTTCCCTTTTATAAGTGAATAATAATAATAACCATATATCTACCTCTAGGTAAGATTGTTTGTTTTATGTTTGACATTTTCACAGAAGAATTTGATAAATAACGTAATATTACGTCCAGTTTATTCGAGTTAACTTTTCCAAAAATAAAAAAAAACGTTTTTTAAAATGTAGCAAAATTTTTATTAAATTTTAAAAAGTGGGCAAAATCTCGAATTGAAATGAGTACAGAATAATAAATATAAAGGAGTGTATTAATAATTCCCATGGAATGTCATATTTTATAATTATTTATCACTATTGCCTCCTTACGTCTTATTAATTTTTAGTATTTGTAATCTTCATGTGTTTGTTTTCCTTAGTACTACATCGATTTTTTTACGTCTGTTGCTCAATCCCGTTAACGATGTTAATATTAAGTACATATAACTTAATTTTATGCCATCTTATTTTTGATCTGTATCAATGACCTTTCTTATACGATTGGCAAACGTTGTATCCTTTTCGCGGACGACACCATAATATTGTCTACAAGGGGCTCCCAGTTAGACGATGAATTGTTGCTGGCATAGACATGATTAATTTTCGGCTAACAACCTTTAACTAAACGAGAGAAAAAAGTCACAGACCTTGCATCCTACGCAAGTGTCGTAGGCGTATGGAAAATACCGGACACAACTTGTTTACTGTAGTATTATTGTACTTGATTAGTTACACAGTTCTTATGTGTCAAATTAACAATTTTTATCGGTTTGTGGTGACGGCTGGTAGTAGTTTAGGATTACCATATGCTGAAAATTAAGCATTTATAATGCCCAATTGCAATAGTCGCTAGGAGAAAACTTGTATAAACTTGTATTGTAAAAATGGAGATAAAAGTTCACATGTATTGTTTCAATTAAACCAAAACCAACAAAAAGATATTATTTAATTTATAATTTAATAAATGATTAATAATTCGTCTATTTCCCAATACAGCAAATTCTGACCTCTCCGTATTCCCTGACTTTGCTGACTTGACAGATAAATAGCATGTCGCATGTCACGAACGTTTTTAATATACTGCTCCCATATACACGCCACCCAGAAATATTTTCAATACTATAAATAAATAAATGGTTGTGAAGTTACGGGATTTAACTTTTGATATAGTGTAGAATTTCTTCGTAATTGTTTGTATTGCGCCAGTTACGGAATTGTGTGTCTGTTAGTGTACTTAGAATGGTTATTTTTCTATACTATACTATACTGGTTCACTACCAGTTCTTGATCTTCAGATAAGGAAACATCATAGCACTACTTATAATTACATTTTAAGAATCACCGTATAGTAACAAGGATATATCATACAAGTCATGTACGGGTAATTAGTTAATAAGATGTGACTAAGTCTCTGAGAGTCTAGTTATATACGAGTGATTGCCTGGGAGAAATCACTCGTGTATATATTAACTTGGGTTAGGTTACGCTATAAATGTACGGAACTGTACCTGGCCTAGATAAGCGTTATTATACTGACTAGCCGACCTTGCTTTATGATATGAATGTCGAAGAATATTGCAACTAACGCATGACTATCTAAATTAATTAGTAAATATATTATGGTGATAAAATAGTGTATTTATTAATACACTGTTTTTTTAACATTTTGATTTCTTAACTGATAACTTAACGCATCTGCCTGTACATATATGATGGTCAATAAATAGTAAATAGATGGTCAATAAATGGTAAATAGATGATCAATAATAGTCACAAAATTTTTAATAGATCCCGTTACGGCGGATTAGTTTATGTTGATGTGGCGTAAAATGGTCCGGTACTTTTTTCCTCCACCTTGTTTGTACCAAAAGCAGGGATGGGGGCTGGAAAACACATGGGCGGCAATCTGGTTATCCCGTTAACGCGGGGGCTGTAAATCCCCGCAATCCGCAGGTGGGTAATGGGATAGTGGCTGTGCACCGGCAAGTCGACAGCGGCGGCGGCCACCGTAAGATTACATGTCTACTGGATGGTGATATAATGGCGAAGTAATCGAGTCACGCGTGCCTATTACTCCCTGTACACCGCCGGTTCCCATTCAATACCTCCCGGTGTGGAGCGCGTCGGGTTATCATCTGATGAATTATTTGACTCTTCATCTTAAATACAGCCATTTGACCGCTGCTATTTTCGTGATCCACAAAATATGGTTAGTAAAGTGCCCACAAACATAATTATGACCATATAATGACGGACCAAATGATTACATCTATGAAACTGATTATTTATTAGACGCTAGATGCGTCCGGTTAACAAAGTAAAGCCATAAACGTTGCCCCCACTCACAGTATCTAATATCAAAGAATATACACGTTTTTTACGCAAAAAGATTCAGTCAATTTTCGTAAACATTCAGTTCCATCTAACTCTTCAGAAGGGAAGTTACCTCCTGTTTTTCTTTAGTGTTTATGCAGTTTTTCCTACTGGTGCCGTAGGATGCCGACTAACTACTATCACATACATATATTCAACTAATATACTGTGCAATTTTTTTTTAAAAAATGGTTTGCCTTCCGAAAACGACCTAGTAGCCACATAAATTTTTAACCTTTTGATTACAATTTGGTTTAATTACAAATAAAGCAAAAAGGGTAATTATGCCATGGAATAAAAAAGGGGCAATCACACAATGGAACCGTGTTACTGATTTTTATTTTTTTCCCTTTTTTACTACTGATATACTAAGTTAGGTAAATAGTAAATTAATTAATGAGTATTTTTTTAATTTTTTTATATATTTTTTTTCATTATTTATTTTTTTTATTTATTTATTTTTACCTTTTTTTTAATTTTATGTATATTTTTTTTATAATTGCATTTTTAAACAAGGACACGTTGTATCTAGGGGTCTATCAAGACTTCGCACAAACACAGAAAAGACCACGGATCTAAGATATGAACATATCATGAGTATAAACACTGAGAGTTCCAGCTAATATATACACACTATTACTAATATCTAATATTAAAAAACAAACAGAAAAAAGTTTTTCTTTCTTTCTTTTTGCCGAGGAGAGTTCAATTTGATATAAACAGTTTGCTTAAATTAAGAAAGCGTGCACCTTTTTTAAAATTATATATTATCTCATTAATGATGTCATTTTGAAAGGTCAAAAGATTTGCTAAATTTGTAGGGAGTTGGGCATCTTGAGGGATGCAATGAAAGGTCGTCTTTCCACGTTATAATCCGAGCAATTAAATGTTAGGTGATTTAGATCAGCGATAAAGTAATATTGTTACATTTACATATATCTAATCTAATAATATTTTTGTCATCTTAGTTTCATGCAATGTCATAGCGCCATCTGTGGCCTATTATCCATTGGCGTTTTGTTTTGTGTATTTTTCTTTTCTTCTAGGTATGACTTTGAGGTCGTGGAAAAAATCACTTTGTTTTTTTCAAGAATCGATGAAGGATACAATTTAAATTCATACATCTGGAAACATTTTTTTCAATATCTTGCGTTGCTATGGAAATATGGTATTTTTTATAAAATTCCATATTTTTATATAAAAAATGGACATCTTTCGATTTAAACAAGAATGACATTATGAAAGGCCATCACAATCATCAATGCCAGTGACGTGTAAAAGGGTTTAATTAATTTAAAAAAATATAAAAGCTGTACTAAACTTACGTACTAAAATTACGTAGAAAGGGGTTTCATTAATATCAAGTGGTAGGTGTTAATTGTTTTAAGTATCACATGTACTGAACTGAAACGATTATTTAATCGGTTACCCATAACAGTTTATTTCCTCTTAAAATACAAATTCCATGAAATCGTGTGCGTCGGGGTTGCGTCGTTGATAGAACATTTGTCGGAGTTGATATTAATTAGACGATCCCTTCTCCATGAGATGTTAGTCAAGTATAAAAATACGAGATTGAGGGAAGGAATGATGCGTGACTTAAATTCACGATGAAAAAAACAAGAGCCGTCACCATACTGAAATATTGTGATATTTCATAGGCATGCAGTTCAGCTGACTCAAGGGAGGCGATCCCAAAGTTTAATTCTTGGCAGCGTTTCTGTGGAGTTTGGAAAAATTATTAACTAGCTTAGAGAGGGGCGGCTCTCCGGTGCAGCAGCAGTTGTTGTATTATTAAAATAAAGGCGCCGAGGGCTGTAGAAAGATTAAAAGATTAAAACAATGGAAGACGTTTCCTATGAATAGTTAATTTTTATGAGGGAATTATTCAGTTTATTAGCGACTTGGCGTACGTGGAAACGGTCATTTGTTCTAAACTATATTTAACGCAGCAATTTAGACGCGAAATGCTGCATTAATTTAAAGATTAACGGCCTATTAAACGTGAGACCGCACAAATATAAATTAAATGCGGTTTTTGTATTGTTCCATCTCCGCAACATTTTCAACAAATAGGCGTTGTCGAATCGTAATTTTCCACAATTTAGCAACTTACACAGTAACGTGCTTTACCGGAAATAATTGGAGAGCATACGTTTCCATAAAAAGATTAATAAAACACGGAACCGCGCTGTTAAATCGGCCGCTGTTATATTTAAATGCAATGAAATATATTGGATTTGTTCACATTTTCCACATTTTGCACAAACAAAGCATAAAATAATCTCCATATAGAAAAGCCTAACTGACTTACTAACAGGGAGATAACAGGACCCAGTCTACACCGCTGGGCATTCTTTTAAATTTTTTGAAGTGAAAACTTCTTTAGGCGCGCTCAGCACTTTTATTTTTGCGGGTGTTGAATGAGACTGGGCCGTCACGCGTCAGGCTCGGCTATGAAACGCTCCTTCGGGTAAAGTCGACTTAGTGAGAGAGGATTAGTCGGGAAAGTGAGACGTTGTGTGCTGTAAGGACTGAGCCCTAGAAATGCGCCGTGCACGCGCGGTAGGCGATGCCTATTTGAACTTCGGCTGTCAAGAAAAATAGAGTGTCAACAAAAAATGTTGAAGTGTTTTTTTATTATCTATTTAGTCATGTTTACTTAATCTCAGTACATAATTTAATATAGTTCAGACGTTGGGGCATAAATTAAATTAAATTTTATTAATTTCTACAAGTGGTCTGAAACATGGCCCCACGCGGTTGCTGAAGCATCTGTGGCACGGGCGTGTACGATCAACGTGTATTAAAGGTGTACGGGCGGACGGTTACAGTATATATTTTGAAATTTTACTTTGTTTTAAAACACTGAGAATAAATCATTATTTTTAATTGAACGTAGTTTAATATCATACATGTGTGTACATATGTCAATGTGACAGAATTTTCTGAGCATGTATAAGACGTTATTCATCAACATAAAACAAATAGTTGTGTTTAAGATAACAAGATTGACGCTTGCTGCGTCTTAACCAATGGCGATAATATTTCGTACTCAGGTATTCTAGCATTTTTGAAGTGAAAACTACACTGCTGGCCAATAGGTTGGAATAATTCAAATTTTTAGGGTAAGTTTCGATACATATATCTTCTGAACGATATGGAATATCAAAATACGGATTTCAGGACGTTTTTGGAAATTTCATCGACAAAAACTGGTCTGAATATCAATTTTCCATTATGCTCAAAAAAGGAATATACGGGGGTGTAAACTAAACCCCTAAAAAAATCAAAATTTCATTCTTACCGAGAATTTAGGAAAACCAAAATCGAGTTAAATTTTTTATACCGGGGTAATGTATGGACCAATTCGAAAAAACAAATTTGGCCGATTTTTGATATCTCGCTTATTTTTGAATATACGGCGTTTTTATTGAAATTAGGACAATTTTTTGGAAATGTATCTCTTACTTTTTAAAAACAAAGTAAGTAATGGATTTTTTTCTTATTTTCAAGTAAGCTTACATGCCTCTAGCTGCCTCAGTAGCTATAATTGACATTTCTTATACAGGGTGCCTGCGAAAACATTTAATAAGCATGTGTCACGAAAAATCTGTATATTTAAATAAACTGTGTGCAGAACCCTGTATGATTAAAATGAACGATAATTTTAAAATTTTAAAACTGTGAAGGGAAACCTTAGAAAAATATCTCGAAACGGTTTTTTATTTTTCTTGATCGGATGAGTATTATCATAATCACCAGCTAATCGTTACTACCGCAAGTTTTTTAAATGTTTTATATAGGGATTTACCGTGTAATTACAACGAAACTGTAAATTATGATAATACTATATATGATATATTTTAAAATTCGAAAATGAGAAGTTTCCACTTCTATCGTCTGGTCGCAAGCACACACCCATGATTTTGTTATCATTAGACAATAGACATGTTTAAGATATCTCTAGTATAACATTAGATATAGAGCGACATAAACAGCGAAAATGAACATTAAATGTTCCAGTCGCGACAGGGGTGATCCGATAGGGATAATCTTGATGTTGTTGTGTAGGTTGGACCTTTATGCATCGAACAGAAGTGATCCGGGCATTCTAAGTTTATTGGGGCGACAAGAGGGGGAAAACTAGTGAAGCTGTACGTTTTGATTATTTTAATAAAATAATGTAGAGGTCTAAGTGCGCTATAAAAAAGCTAAGGTTTAATAGATCGGGATAATTTGAGCGAGTGCTGTAGGGTGGACCTTTTTGCGTTGAATATATGTAATCCGTGTGTTCTAAGTTTACGGGAATGGCAAGCGAAGGAAGATAGTAAAAATCTATTTTCGAAAATCTATCAAGAGGCTGTTAGAGGCTGTTCTGTTCGTATATATCCATGTAATCTGCTCTTACATTTTTTAACCCATAAGGGCTCATAGATGCTCTATTACTCGCATTTTTGACATATTAAATAACCTAAAAAACCTTAAATGGATTGTCATAAAAATGTACGGTAATAGGATCAGTCAGGTAATAAGACCGGAAGCAGTTTTCGTAAATAAGAAATTCTAGAACTGTACTCTTAGTGGCCATCTGTGTATTAAACGCTTAACACTAGTGTGAATAATGCAGAGCACTTAAACATAGATCGTTGTCGAACCGCTGCGAACCTCTTTTTCTCAGTTAAGTGAAACGTGCCTTTCAGTGGCAAAAGAAACGTCGTCATAAAATAAGTTATATTTATGTTTAGATAGGCAGATGTTCGTTGGCACCTGACTATATGTATTAAGCGTTCTGTGAGCTATAACTTTATTTGAGATTCAGATAACCTTAAAAATATTAAAATTTACTAGACATGCAATAAAGCCACGGCCTCATTACCTGCCTAATCGCTTAATCGCGTTTAATCAAATATAACCTAATATATTTGATCAGGGACACTTATTCCCACCTATTTTAGGTGGAGCCTCACCAAGTTTACCAAACCAATTAATTGTTATTGTTAATGCAGCAGTATGGTACGTACTCGTAGAGTTGTCATGTTTAAATTTTTAATAATTCGTTTAAACCTGTATCTCAAAATACATATAAAGTGTGTAATATCATAAAGAGTTCGTCTACAAGAATCTACAAAGAAAAAAAATATTGTTGCCATTTAAAAAAATATCGACGGCGTCACGTCCGGGACACCATCACGCGCCATCTTATTGTATACATCAAAATAAGCGGAATTAAAAATAAACATCAACGTGTCCCAGTATTTTAGATAGAGACGTCAGTCTTAAGAAATATTTAATTTATCCGTTACTTTTCTAACGCACTGTAGGTATATGGCGTTAGGCCTAATAATTGGCGTATTCTGATTTTTCCACCGCTGGGCATGAGCGCGCATGATACGTCGCGGTCGTTAAAGTTGGCAAAAAAAACGCTGTTAATTTTGAAACAATCTGGTTACAAATAGCTATTGCCACTGTGTGGTGTTCTGTTTCTATTGAGTTTTTTTGTTTCCTTTTGTTTTTATTAACATATTCCTTTCCACATAATACACTTGCCATCCGCAACGTCAAGTTGAGGTTTTGTTGATCCAAGGTAATAATGCCGACAATAGCGGCCCATTGAACCATAATGACTACCGAGTGTGCGAACGCCTGCCTACGAAAACGAACTATTATTTATAGAGGTGGCGGGCCAGTTAATAACAATGGCTCGTAATAACCGTTTACCGAACGCGTTTGCCGAGTTGTAAGGCAGCGGCCCATAGAAAATAAATCAACATGCAGCATCGCAATTTCGCAAATGCCGGGGAATTAATTTTGGCGTTCGTTAACACGCGTCGACACCGCCGGCCATTAGAGTGTGGACTCTCAGTTTCCTTTTGACCTGCTTCCGCTTTTTTTACACTTGCACGGGACGCGGGAGATTTCGTTTCCTCTCAACAAAATAAGCATAATATAAATACAAAATAAAAGCAACAAAATAAAATTATTTAAGACAGCGCCTTGCTTGACACCTTAAATTACTCGTACATACGAGATCGAAATGTTGTCTGAATTATTGGCCGAAAGCTTTAAAAATAGCTCTAATAATTATTTATTATTATTTCGAGACTTGAGAAACATCATATGGATGTATCAAGCTATCACCCAATCAGCTCTCTATTGACAATATTTAAACATCCATAAATGCATATTCTCAAAAGAATCAAAGAAAACGTTACACGATCATCAATAGGCACCCGATCATTAATTCGGTTTTAGACACGCCCACTGAACCATACAACAGTGCCAGCGTATAGACAACATAATTTATTATCATTCGAAAACACAACATATTGTACTGCAACATTTCTTCACATAAGCCAAGCATTCGACAAAGGATGACTCCCAAGACATTTGTACAAAACGAAAAGATTTTTCCCCGAAAAATATTTTAACTTACCTAAATTTTATTTACACAGACGTGATTTTGAAACTGATATGAACGAAAAAGTCGATTCTAATCACCCGATTCTATATATTCGTGTGTACCTCAGGGAATCATTCTTGGTCCCCTACTATACATAATATATACAGCCGACATTCCCGCTACTAGACATACATCAATAGGAACTTTCGCAGACGAATCAACTATCTTCTCGACCAACGAAGATGCTAATCATTAAATCTCCAAGAACACCTTAATCTTATAGAAAACTGGCAAAAAACGACGAAAATTGAGGCGGGCAATACAAAGTCCTCACACATTACATTCATATGCCCTGCTGTCAACCTCAATCAAATAAAATTGCCACAACACAGTCAAATATCTGGGCCTTCCTTAAACTCAAAAATGAGCTAGAAACAACACATAGAAACGAAAAGGTAACAGAGATACTTGAGAATTAAAGAAATAACCTGGCCTGAACGGCAGAAAGTCTCATACATCGAAGGATAATAAATTGCTTATATAAACGGTGTCCCAGGGAAAGGTAGCCAATTATGTTTGTAATTATTCGGCAGTTACATAACATTTCTATAATAATTCTGCGTTCAATTGTTTATTCAAATTACGTTATTAAACGTGGAATATATTCATGTAAGTGGCTTCATCTGCTTCTCTGGTAGCAGCGGATTCTTAGAATCACAAGAAAAAGTCTATTGGGGTCAAGTGACAAGAACGTGGTGGCCAATCGACTTCAGCTCGGTGAGAAATTATTCGCCCAGGAAATTTGTTATCTAACAGATTCAGCGCTTCGTTAGCTCTGTGGTATGTGGCGCCGTCTTGCTGACACTATATATTGCCTACGTCCAAATCATTGATTTGTTCGAAATAGAAGTATTTTACGCCATTAACCTAACCTAACCTTACCTAACCGCTTAGCCTGCTTCGTTTTCGAAGAAGAACGACCCAAAATCTCCTCCTACCCATAAACAAATTAAAATATAATAAAAATAATAAAAATATAATAAAAAAACAGATTGAGAAACCACTGTGGCCAATAGACCTATAAGGACTTCGAGGTGCCGTCACTGGATAGACTCCTTCACACGACATTAATTGAAAATGAAGGAAAAATGTCTAAGCGACGCCGACGTAGAAACAGGTCTTCAAATATATTTATGTTTAAAAAATGAAATTCTTCTCAGTAAACTCAAATGTATTCAGTACCTCAGAAACTAAAAAACTAGGGAGCCGTCAAATTCAATGTGCCTTAAATCACTTAAAATGCTAATTATATAACCTGCTTTGCATTTAAAGGAAACAAAAACTGGGGAAGCCAGCTTTAAGGAAAGTTAATGAGATTAGGTTCAAACAATTGTCTAATTAAGTCTTTGGTGGGGAGTAGGAGATAATCAATTTCGATATTCGGGGGACCAGCAGCTTTTGTATTCGTACAGGCGTGAAGACTAACTTGGTTTTGCATTAAAATGGCAATTATCATTCCTGTGGGATTTGTACGCTAAACGCATACATTTCTCGGACAAGAAGGATGAATAGTTAATCATTTTAATTAAGATTTTTCTACTGGGAATATTAATATTTCAAGTCCTATTGTTTCACATCGAGGTCTATTGTTGCTTTAACTTCCAATGAATTGCAAAAATAATATTGGAATTAAGATATAAAGTCTTAATGTCCTAATGTCTTAATGTAATGTGTAAAGTCCTTAATGGTCTTCCATAAAGTCAATGCCATCGTGACATTCTTAGGTTTGGATTTTTGTTGAGGGCATTTATTGACTACTGACGTTCGCTTCTTTTCTTTGTTCGGTTCTTTGATAAATGGTTACGTAAACGTTTGATAATGTTTTTCTATGTTCGTCTAGTGTATAATCGAAGACGATTTTCTTAGATCTTGTATCAAATATATTTTGCTAGAGGCATGTCCGAAGATGACATCGAATATTCTGTTGTTGAATGATTCGAGTGGTTATAAGCAATTATTGAAAGACTTCGAGTGGTTGTAAGCAATTATTGCAAGACTCATTAGTTCTTCGGTACTTTTTTCTTTTAAATGTTGGCCTGGTCTGAATATTCGGAAGTGTCCTATTATGGTGGAGTGAAACTTCACATCTATACCATTAGATTCTGGGTGAAAGGCTGTTATGAAGTGCACATCAATTTGATGATGTAGTGGCAGATTTTTTATATTGTTATTTATCATTTCACGTCTCAGTTATTGGTAGTGATAGCAGCAGGGCTACCGAAGTGGTCAAAATAGATTATTAAGGCTTTCCCTATTTCATTGGCTTTTCTCCAGTTCATTGCAAATTCTGTAAACGAGTCGACTAGGATTAGAAAATTTTGTTGATCGATGGTTAACGTATCCATGAAGACTACTTCAAAAGGTTTTTGTTGGCTTGGAGTCTTATTCATAGGGATCTTAGGGGGATGTCTGTCATATTTACTTTTTTGACATACTCCGTATTTATTGATGTAATCTTCGGTCGTAGATAACAAGTTGTTCCAATAGTATTTTTGTTTTATTTTTTACCGAGCCTCTTGAGAACCTCTATGATTCCTTTTTCCTTCGGGATATAGCTGTATTGTTGCTGTAATATCCTTTTTCTTTTAATATCCTTTTTTTGGGTAGGTACATCGTATTAATTTAAACGTATTTTATCTTATTAATTTTTTTAAAAGTTATAGAATAATAGTAAATGTGTTTTCAAAGTTATTAAATTAATTTGTTGTTGCAAATGAAAATAAATAAATAAATACAATTTAATTTTGAACTTATGGGATAACAGAAAACATATCCTTATAGTCATAAAAATAATTTGTTATTACAAAGAATAATGAATAAGTAACACATAACTTTACACTATTTTTTTCTTCACTCATTGCGATTTTTTCGACTTGAAGAGTATAAGAAGATTTTCTGTCTATGTTTTATATTTTATGATACAGGTGAATAAATAACTAATTATTTAAATAGTAGCCCAGTAATGAATTATATCAAATTCATATTACAAAATATTATACATATATTATATAAAATTGAAATTATTTTAATTAAGAAAATTACCTGAAATTTGATTAATTTTCCCAGAAATCATTGATTAAAAATCTATGAAAAATATAGCAAAGTGTGTTACGTTTTCTTTTGTCAATTGACCATTTATATTTCAGAGGTATGTTGTAGGTACATAGTTCTGAATAAATAGATTAGGGAAATCGACACCTTCTTCCTTTAACATTCATTATTCAGTCTCAAAGCATGTACGTTACGAGTTTTGTGGCGGCACATGTGTTATATGTGGCTAGCGCGCGAATTCCAAGAATAATAGAAAAGAAAGATCAGGGAACAACGAGTAGCACAAATAATATGCGCGAAGAAATCAATAACAATATATGGCGTACCGATTAATATAATCTATCAAATCTATCTATATAATCTATCTATAAATAAAAATATAAAATTACATTTTAAAGCTAATTGCATTCGCTACATCTTCCCCTATGACTTTACCCGTAAAATTTTCCCCGAATTTTTCCCGGGGAAAAAGTTTTTGAAAAAATTGTCAATTTTTGGAGGGCTGTATCTCGGTAACTATTATACCTAAAGAGCTGGTTCTAGTTTCAAATTACATCGATCTACTTTAAAAGCGTAAAAGCGTAATAATTTTATGAACAAATGCAAGTGTTTTCATATTTTTTTTAGTAAGAATGATTGTCTGTAACAATTTTCACAATTGATATTATCACTAAAAATAAAGTTACTATTCCCACATTGATAAAAATAAATAAGCATCACCGAAAAATTTAATTGGAATATTTTATACTGAGCATAGGTAATTTAAAAATCAACTATGTAATTTCATTTCTGAATCAAGAAAATAATTATTGATGCAGAACTTACAATAATAACATTGGGTTACTTATGGTTCTCTTTTTCTGCATTTTTATTGGATATCTTCGCTAAATAAACTCGCTAAATAAACTATCTCTAAACTCTATCGCAAGTATAGTACTAAAATTAGGTTAATAGGTTCTGATATTTGGTTTCTAAAATCCTGTAAACGTCATTCTGTTTTTCCGAGTTTCATTCAAGTTAAAATTCCAAATTGTTGGAATATTTCAAATAAGGTTGCTTTATTTGCAAAACAAAAATGGCTGGATTTAGAAATCAATTATATGTACAGTAAACGGAGTATGCTTGAAATACAAGCATATGATCTTTACAAGAAGCTTACATTTAAGTTAAATAATTTAGATTATGAACAATGGTGGGAATTTCAGAGGAACATGTTTTTATCAATCAACGCGAAATTTATCAAAAAAATGTCTTCACAAAATAAAAAACTTAAAAAATTGACTACTAATGTACCAAAAAATGTTCCTCGGAAGGTCGTTAACATTGTGGAAAATCACTCGTCACACTGTTTTGATAAAGAAGAACTTGACCTTCTAAACAAGGGTTTAAACTTTGCTGTAGCCTCTTCTGATAAGATTTTGGATGATGTCGTGGCAGAGATTGAAAGTTCAATTAAATATCTGCCTGAATCATCCAAGGGTCTCGTCAGAGTGGCTTGCAGGAACAAAATTTCTAAAAATATAATTAATAACGTAGAAAATAGAAAGTCATGCTCAAAGAATCCTAGAAAGACTATCAAAAGATTGCGCGAAAAAGACTGTTTTTATTTAAAAGCAGATAAAGGTAATAAGGTTGTTATTTTAGATAAAGAGGACTATTATGAACGGGTAAACAACCTAATTAGTAATGGTCCTTATAAAGAACTTTAGAAACCCTTTACCAAGAATGACAACTGAAATAAAAAATGTCCTCAAATCATCACAACCTTATTACTCCACCTGTTAAGAATGGGTTACGTGTGTCTAACCCTACTGTACCTAGATTGTATTGTCTACCAAAAATTCATAAGCCAGGGAAGTCGGTGCGTCCAATAGTATCGTCTATTGGATCTCCGACTTACCACTTATCAAAATGGTTGACTAAGGAATTTGAAAGTTTGCCCATTACACAGCCTAGTTTTTCACAGCCTGACCTTATCAATGATTTCATTGATAAGGTCAAGAATTTTCAATTGCAAGAGGGTGAAATTTTGATTTCCTTTGATGTTTGTTCATTATTTCCTAGTGTACCAATTCCACAGACCTTGGACTATCTTGAGGATTTACTCGAATTAAACAACTATAGAAAAGAAGTAATAGAAGAATATATAAACCTTACAAAACTTTGTATGAAACAAAATTGCTTCCGTTTCAATGACAAGTTTTATGAACAACATGAAGGAACCGCAATGGGTAACTGTTTGTCGCCTTTCATTGCTAATGTCTTCATGAGTCGGTTTGAAACTGAAGCAAAAGAAGAATTCGAGTATTTTCCTAGGATTTGGCTTAGGTATATGGATGACATTTTTGCCGTGTTTGACACTAAGATTGCGGATGTAGAAAACTTAATTTCCAAATTAAATAGTCGTTTCACTTCTGTAAAGTTTACATATGAACTAGGAAATAATGGAAAACTTCCATTTTTAGATGTATTAGTAATTAAAAATAGTGACAATAGGTTAGAATTTGATATATATAGAAAAGATACCAGTACGATCAGATATATCCCTGACTCTCACCACTGCTATCAACATAAAATGGCAAGTTTTAATTTTCTTGTCGATCGTTTACTAAGTTTCCCTCTCAGTAATGAGAGGTTTGAAAAAGAAAAAGTATTAATTAAAGATATAGCTGTGAGTAATGGTTATCCTAGAGATATAGTTGAAAAACTAATTAGGAAGCGTAAATTTAAGGACACACTTCGTAATTCTACGACCTTTCAAAAGGATATAGAGGCTCCAAAGTATGTATACATCCCGTACGAACCCCGGTTTACTCGTGGTTTGAGTAAGGTTTTCAAAAACGTGGGTATAACAGCGATTCATTGGTCGAGCAACAAATTACAACAACTTTTAGACAATCCAAAGGATAAAATTGTTCCAAATGAAAGGTCTGGAATTACGAAATTAGTTGTAATGATTGTGATCAAAAATATGTTGGACAAACGAGACGATCAATTGACACCAGATTTAAAGAGCATACGGCTCATCTAAAATATGGAAGAACAGATAAGTCTAGTGTTGCACAACATGCTTTTGACAACAATCATAGAATAGATATTAGTAATTTAAGATTAGTTAGAAATGTGACCAATAATAGACAGTTGGATGCATTTGAGAGCATAGAAATTGTAAAATGTAATAGTAGTATGAATAGCGACAAGGGACCTATACCGTATAGCCCGCTTTACGCGTTGCTTAGCAAGCGATGATTGAACCGTGATTAGTCACGCGCAAATTTCACGGTGATATCATACCGTAGCCCGCTTTACGCGTTGCTTAGCAATCGATCATTGAAGCGTGATTAGTCACGCGTAAATTTCACGGTGATATCATTAGTGACGTCACCATGAAAATAGTATAAATATGGTAGATTTTGTAGTTTAAGATTAGTTTTAATCGTCTCCGGATGATGCCAACTTGGTTGGCGAAACGCGCGTCGAGCGAAGTGAAAGTGTTTTGGTGTTTGTGGAAACTACTCCGAGTGTTAAATAAACTAAACATTGACTTTTGCTAGATATGTTACACTCTCATTCATTTAGAATATTCGTAGTATGGATTTTCACTTCGGGTCAATCCCGAGGTCTATCCCCAACGACAATAATTGTAGTTAACTGAACATCGGAACAAGAAGAATGCTCATGGTAATACTATTGGTATGGTATACACTAGGACATGTGTATTGTAACTTAGGGTTGAATTATTTGTGATGAGTTTAGCAGATAAAATTTAGTGGAACAGCAGGATATGTGTGTTAGCCTAGTACTACATTAAGTAAGTTTGGTTTAGAATAGGCTACACAACGACATATAACTTTGTGCGCTATACACTTTATTTTTGCTATATGTTAGTGTTGCACCGAACAAAGGCGTCCTTTTCAAATTGTTTCATACAGATATCTTAAAACTGCTTTTTTTGGATATACTATTGTTGCTCTGAGGCGACGATATATGGAGCTCCAAAAAAATGATTCTATAGACAAGTATAGATATTTAAGTTGTGTAAAAAAATACAAGGAACAATAAAAGAGTACAACTATCTTGTTTTACTCCAACATCTGTCTCTGCTTATCAACATTTATATCATGTATACTATCAAGTTCAAATGTGGCTAGGCAATCAACTGGACCCAGATGATTGTTGTTGTACATTGATTGATAATACTTTGGGGCAAATTCAAACTCCCACCAGTTCCAGAAAAACTTAACATTTGTTGTAGTATAAACTATGGCTGTAAAAAAGTCGGGTTATTTTGTTCACCATTAGTACCTATTGTAAGGTCAGTAGTGCTCCAATATTGAATCAAGTGTAAGAGATCAGGATTCTTATGAGGATTAATGAGGAGACGACTAATGAATCTTTCTTCTTAGACCAATTTATAGATATTCAGCACGAAGAGGAAAGCGAAGAAGACATCAGTGTTGAAGTAGCATTTGAAGATTATCAGTCAGAGTAAAGTTTTCTCGAAATCAACAATAATCCGTTCCACTTTGATCATTACCAATAGCACCAATTTTTGAATACATAAAGCTTTATCAGAATAGATAGTGTGGAGTATGCCTACTGGGGAGACCACGTTAAAAAAATACTCCAAGTACACTTCATCACAGGTGATGTGGATATGTGTGCAAATTATGTAGAATACTTCTTCAACTTTTGAAATCGCTATATCTCAGGAATTGTGACTCGTAGGGAAAAAAGTATAAGAACAATTTTTGTTGACAATTGTATTTTTCTAAAAGTAAGGGAATTATTGCAAACTTAAATGTTTATTTTGACTGGGATAATAATAAAACGACGCCGGCGTAATATCTCTAAAAATAAAGGTTGCAGGTAGTTGTCAAAATATATGGAACATTTATTTGTCCGAACAGTAGAGTCAAATATCCCTAGCTGAGGTAGTTCAAAAATGCTACAGCGAAGACAGAAAACCAAGCAGAGAGCAGCATAAAAACCATGTATTAGTTCCAGAAGCAGTTCGTTTTTAATTTCGTAATTAAGGCGTTGATTGCTTTATTTAGTATATAATTTTAATTTAACCCATAATTAGGACACCGCTGGTCTCGGAAACTTTTGCTGACGATCAAAAACACCAACTGTATAAATTAAGTTGGCAGCTCCTCTGGTCACGTGGCTCTCTCTATATATAAATCCAAGAATTCCCCACTTTCCGCGACTTCAGTAATAATTCTCCAAAACCGGCGGTTTCGTAATATTACAACCTATTATAATCCTAATAACAATTTGCCTATCGGCGTTTCATTTGTGCCCCCGAGAAAAAACATAAAGCCGTTCGCTGAATATTAAAACCATAACTCCTTGATATCTCAATGGATATTAACCCAAAAACTTTGGCTGGCCGGGCACGGTCTATCGATTCCCGATTTCCGACTCATAAAACAAATTGGATCCAGACTGGAATTGGATCAAATATAGCAAGCCCTTCCTAATATAATCCCTAACTAGATAATTTGCCTCGCATTCGTGCGATCCCTACAAGAAAGATTAATTGCGGGCGCGAATATAGAGCAGCACGCTTAAATATACTACAAAGTAGAAAATGTTGCACCGGGGTTAGTCTATTTTCAATTCCAGCGAACTATTTGAACTGGGCATATTTTTAGCGACAAGTGTATATATCCAAAACAATGAGGCACCAATTGCGACGCCTTTTATGCGATGATTAAGTTGGGAGAGAAATTAAGTTACAAATAATCAACGTTTCACAGACTTAGGTGCGTGGTAACAGGCGTTTACTGGCGTTGAGACATCTGCTCCGCAAACTGAGCATCAAATATGCAAATTGACAATTAAGTTTCAGGTTTTTAGGCCGACTCCGTAGCTATTAAAGAAACTTAATAAAAAGGCCACGCAGAACAAAAGTTTTATTGAAAACTCGTAACTAAGTCCTCTCCCCGGATGAAAACAATTTTTCGTTTTGTATCGAGAATTTAATTTGGTTAATTTGAATTGATTCGTATCCAAGGCACGGGTGTATCTGAAATTTACGTTGTGCGGAAGCTCGCTGGTATTCGTGGTGGTGCTTCGCTTCTACATAAATGTTCAATATTACATGGACAGCGATATAATTTTGTGGCGTCGCGTCGGCTGTTGGATAGACTACTTAATTAAGATACGCAGCGACTTTTCTTAGTCATTTTAGGTAGTAAACTAATAATATGTAACGGCAATGTTTTAATAAATCAGACAGATTTTGAACTAGAATCGCACGATTATTACTCACGTGGCTGATAGGGACACCACATAGCTGATATGGTAGGGCTATTAATTAAAACGTTTTCCGGGGCTAAGTTCTCTTTTGCTTACTGTATTCTACCTAACTTTAACTAAAAAAGTATGTTTGATTCCGCGTGGAAAAAATGAGGATTCCAGTGTAGTGCCATGAGAGGATTGTAGAGGTACTATGATTTATGTATCTTTGTAATATACGAGTATATACTTACCTAAGCTATTGCGGTCCAAATTTTAATTCCCTATGGGATTTAATATTGATCTGTATCGACATTTTCTGGTATTTTATGTTTTAAGACTGGCTGAAGGTCATATTTAATATTTTTGTCGTAAAAACTAGGGTTTATGGACTAAGCAATAGTGTGGCTTGAGTAAATATATTTGGGTATATTATACCGCTTCCTTAACTTAATAATTAACTATATGTTTAATTATTACCGTACTTTATGTTTTTTATTTTAAAATTAACTTAATCGTTGATGTTTATCGTACCTTAATATATTGCCTCAACAGTACTTCGCATCACGTATCTACACTCGATTTGTTACGGTCACTTTTCATCAGTTTACAAAATATTTTAGAGTAAATTGTAGGTATTTACGTCTTGAATACGATAGTATATTATGAAATGCGACTAAGCGCTCCCTCTAACATTTGTGATTAGAACTCAGGGCATGCATATTACAGGTTTGTTTGCGGCATTAGTCAATTGCATTAATCATCATATACATATATGATATACAGTAACATACAGTGGCGGCTCGTGGGTATTTTCAGAGGGTGGGCAAAAAGAAATAAAATAAAAATCCAGAATCTACCTCCGCAGATATGAAATAAAGTAAATTTGCAGTGCGTAAAGAAATTAAAATAACTTATTATTTGTGTGACTGTACCGTGTTGCAGGTTATATATATATATATATATATATATATATATATATATATATATATATATATATATATATATATATATATATATATATATATATATATATATATATATATATATATATATATATATATATATATATATATATATATATATATATATATATATATATATATATATATATATATATATATATATATATATATATATATATATATATATATATATATATATATATATATATATATATATATATATAATCTCTATGTGGATGAAAACGTCTGGACTGGATGATGATTAAGTTGTTTCGAGATTGGTTTTCATATTCACAATTTGCTCCGACAGAAATTTGTTTGTATTTAATTTAAATATCTATAAATTAGGATTGACCGGTGCATTTCCCATTTTTTATGGTATATCTGGTGAGTTCCCCGGTATATTATCGGAATCCAAGGTCAAATGCGAGTAAAACTAAAATGGGACCCACTTGAAAATATCCCCTTTCCACCAAAAAAATTATTTTTTAAATGGATTTATAAATGACGCAGTTCTTATGTAACAAACATACAAAAAGAACATACATTCGAATTGTTACCTCCTCCTTTTAGTCGGTTAATCCCTCTTTTAGTCAAAGTAACGTAGAATTTATAAAATATTAGTAGAAAGAACTACACAAGAAAATCTTCCAGTTGATAAAATGGATCTGAGAGAGAAACGGCTAAATTTATTTATTCACGAGCGTTTAATAATAACCCGTATATATATATATATATATATATATATATATATATATATATATATATATATATATATATATATATATATATATATATATATATATGTATATAATATATATATATTATATTGTATTTCTAACTGTTGTGTAATGGCAACACCATAATAGCATATAATTGAATAATAACAGCTATAAATTATTAAACCATAGTTTACATTTGAGTTTACGTTTTATAATAGATATTATTTATTTTTTAATTTTTCCCAGAAACGCATTGAGAACTGAAAAACAACTAGTTCAAGATAAAACATGTATAACGGTCGTGGACAAAGCGCGGTATTTAAATCGCAATTAATTGCCATTACTATCTTTTAAACAAAATTACCAAATTAAAAATTATTTCAACAATTATTACAGACAATCTGAAACAATATCTGAAACAATATCTGAAAACAGTGAAATCCTTTAAACTCTCGAAAACAATTCAAATCCCCAAATAACGGATAACATATTTATAAATAAATAAAAATTACTTCGTCGGCTGAATGATTCTGCCTAAAAGAAACATATAGTCCGTCCTCTATTTGCGTCAGGTTACCCGAAAGGTTAATTTTTAAATCGACATTTCCATAATTCTGGTCTTTCTCATCTCGACCCTACATCATTGAATAAGGTAGAATAATGTGTAATTAGTCCGCTATAGGGCAATATAAATTAACTTCAAAGGTAAGAGTTAACGATATGGAAATATTGTTTGAATTTAATTTTCAGCGAATAATACCGCATACCGTAACCTAATTAGAGACACAAGTAATTAAAAGTTTACAGTAGGCCAATCGTTGGATCTACTTAAAAGCAAAACGCTCATTTGATGGTTGTTTGTAACCGTTCGTTTTAGGCGTATATCATTTTAATTAGGAAACATTCAAACGCGTTCTTCGTACATAATACATGAACAAGATCTGGATTTTATTAAATATAAATACTGAAATAAAATTTAATAGGCCACAAGGCGGAAGTCTTGCGCCAGTTTTAAGAACATGTTATGACTCTTAAATCAGATGGCGCTGGTAGGTACCTTCATTGGGCGGTTATGGGCCCAGAGCTAATTTATAACTTCAAATTTCCCAAAAACGGTAAATTTTTCCTAAAAACGACTAGAATACGTCAATTTTATTTTATGATTCTACATATGAGTATATAAAGAAATTTGTAATTTTTTTAAAAACCCCCTAAAGGGACTGACTGAGACTAAATAATAATTAACGCCTAAATTTAGCCGATGAACTCAAATTAGGACTATGTCTCTTATGACCCAGATATCCCGGAATGGCATTTTTTTAATTTCACGAATGCCTCTTAGAATGAATATATTTTCATTCTCAAATACTTACGTAACGTAAAAAAATGTGAAAATTGTAACGTGGATTTTATTTGTTTCTTTACATAATTTTTTTTTTCTTAATTACTGTAAAAATAACTATAATAAAATAACTTTATATAAAATAACTTTAATAAGCTTTTTCAAACTTGTTAATTTTTTTATTGATTATATTTTAATAACACTTTATTTTTTACATACACGTATTTTTCTGATTTTCTTTATAAATAAACACCCAACATACTTTTGCAACTAATCATAGTTATTTTGTTTATGCAGAAAAATTACATACATTTTTTTTTTATTAAAGTACAGCATTAAATTTAATCACTTCTTTTATGTAAGGTTGTGTTATGAATCACCGTCCATGTTCACGCGCGTTTTCATGCATAACGACCGATAATAAAAATAATGCCCCGCTATACGCTTCCGTATTTTCTGGCAAAAAAACACTGTTTTCGCTGACCTCCCTTGCGCTAATCCAAACGCGAGATACTATCAAACAATGAGTGACATGTTTAAGTACAGTTTAAATTCGATACGGCAAAAAGCTGCAGAGATTGCGAGCCAGTTCGTTAGAGTTCCGTGAGAATCGGCAATCTAATCCTACGTGATATCTTAATTATTTCTCGAAAATCTTAAATATTAAAACCTGCATCGAGTTGTACATGAAACACAATTATTTCCAATAACGCTAGTCAAACGGTTGCGGGGTTTGAAATTTATTTATTTCGAGATTCATGAACAACATGAAGAAAAGTATCTTGCCCTTAAATAGCACCTAACGAATTGAGGTTAGATTAACCATAACTTCAACATTACCTGTCAACGATGCCTCACGAATTAGTCATACATTAATCATACATAGGCAATCCAAAGGATGAAATTGATACAAATGAAAGGTCGGGGATTTACGAAATTAGTTGCAATGATTGTAATCATAAATATGTTGGGCAAACAAGACGATCAATTAATGCAAGGTTTAAAGAGCATATGACTCGTCTAAGGGAATATACACAAAAATCATTATTCGCATCTCCGATCCTAATTTTATTTAGTTTGAACTAAGAACTCTCTTAGGTCGGATAATCCTTTCTTGAGATATGCGCATTTGAAGGTACTTGGAAATAGTAGAGGCGAATATTTTTTAAGTAATACGTCAAGTAATCTTAGTCTTCGGTACTGGAAATATTTAAAAAATCTTCTTCATTGGAACTTTCTCCAAAATCTATATAACGATTTCCGGATTTTCGTCATAGCGTACTTGATCTTGCAGATTGTTCCAATGTGGTGGTCATAATGATTTTTGTTTAATCCCCAAACGTGTTCAATCGGGTTATATTGGCAGTGATAGGGGTTGAACAAGTACTTTGTGTCTTTGATTCAAATGTCGGTTTGCGCACTCCAAGGGTCCTTTCAAGGTTTGGTGTAATTATGGTGCTGATACAAATGGATGAATATAGTATTATATTATTAAAGATTTATTAAAATATTCAGATAGGTGTCGCAAATCTTTACGTGTTTTTATTACGCGCCTTTTATTCCGTTTCGCAGTGTCATGTTGCACGAGTACGGGACAACTATATAGAATAAGTAGAACTGAATCAGATTTCCAAATAAAAATGTACAGAACACTGGATATTATTACTCCCAATTATCACTGTGTTTCGGCGATTATTTACGGGCTGACATGATAAAATAAATGATCGTAAAAGTTGATGGTGCGACAAAATCAATAAAATGCGAACGTATTTAGATTACAGAGGAGCAGTTTTGCTGTCATAAAGTGCAGAATCAGGCCAATAATTTCAGAGTGAATTCGCTCTGATAGACACTGGATTTGGAAATACGAAACGGGATGAATGGTATACTTACTTCGTGTGTAAATTATTTTCTACGTTGTAATTATTTGCGCGGAAGACATGCTTCAATTAAAATTGTGATTCTTCTGAGCAACAAAATAACTATACACCTGATTTTTTTTTCGCAAATGTTAGGCACTATTAATTTTATTTTGAACAGTGATCAATAGAAGTGCTATTCAGGGTTGCGCAACAAAAATTAGTCATATAATATTGAATTTTGTAGCTGTGGCCTCGAAAAACTTATCTATGGTGTGGCATTTCACTAAATTTATAAAAGAAGCAATATTTCAACACAAAAATATTATTAAGATTATATTAAAGTGTCAAAATATAATCATATAATGTTATTAAATAGTACTATGAGTATATGTATATTTTTTTATTTTATTTATTTAAGTTTATTTGTTTCTATTTATTTATTTTTTTAGTATTATTTCTTATGTTTTATTTTTTTTTATAACTGGATTTTTAAACAGGGACACGTTGCGTCTAGGGGTCTAATCAAAACGACTTCGCACAATCACAGGAAAGACCATGGTTCTAATAGGTTAACGTAACATGAGGATAAACACTGGAAGTTCCAACTAATATAATACTATTAGATTATTACAATGATTAGATCAGATATATCTAAATGCAACAATAACTCGACCGCTGATCTAAATGACCTAATATTTAATTGCTCAAATTATAACGGAGAAAGACAAGATTTTATTGCAGCCCTATTAACACGTCAAAATGTCCAACTCTCTACTAATGTAGAAAATCTTCTGACCTTTCAAAATGGCAACATTAATGAGATATTATATAATTTTATAATAAATTAATATTAAAAAAATATTTTTAAAAACGAGCTTTTATTTAAATGCTCTAAAAAGAAGAAAATAAACTTAAAATAGAGAAGAAAATAAATTAAATTAAACCAATTAAATCAATTTTTGCATTACACAATTTATATGATTTAAAAGCTTGTTGCGAGATTTACCTATTTTATATAAAACAAGTTTTTTCTTAGAATTACTTATGTCAATATAAAGTTATATATTGTATTCTTGTTGATCTACTAGTTAAATCTCGCGACAAGCTTTTATATCATAATTTGTATAATGTAATAAATGAATGGGTTCAATTTAATTTATTTTCTTCTCTATTTTAAGTTTATTTTCTTCTTTTTAAAGCATTTATATAAAATTTTGTTTTTAAAAATGTTTTTTTTATTAATTTATTTTTTATTTTTCAGTTATCACTAGACATGTTTCTAAGTCTGTTCATTTCTCTTCCGTTTTTTAAGGTATTTGCTGTTTTTCGTTGCAGTCAACGGATATCGCATAATTTCTTGCAATAATGGCTGTGAAGTTTTTAGTGAAACTTCAAAACAAGCACTTAATGTGTCACCAGTTGATTGTTGTCAATTAAACACATATAGTGAATGTTTATTTGAGTATTATTTATTGTTAAAGAATGGAAAACGCTAACATGTATTCAAATGCTGACTGCTGCCAATATGGTCCAACGAATGATCTATGATGTTGCGGTCTGGAGTCCGTGAAGGCCTGTCTAGAGCAAAGCCCATGAAATGGCATGTAAATAATTCTAATGATATTTTTAGAATCCCTAGGAATATGAATATGGCCGGTCACGCGTATTTTGTTTCAGCAACACTTTAATTAACGACGGCACTTGTGGTATGAGACTCCCACATTTTTCACGATTTAAGTCTCTCGTTCGGCGCCCCAGTACAACTGCCACTGTTTGATCTGCATGAGATACTAAAACCACCCATGAAAGAACAAACAGTGTAGGTACTGCACGCGTTCTACTATTAAATTTAACGCTGCACTGGGGTAACAAAAATACGATGCACGATATAAATCCGACGTTTAATGTTCTAATTTTGCATGTGCAGTTCGTAATTCAGATGAAGAAAATAGTTGATTTTACAGCATTGCAGCTACTAAAGCGTATTTCAGCTTAACGTAAAACAAAAATCGAATATCGGCATCTATAAGGAGAAAGGCAATATATTTAACATAACAATGACGGTGATGATGGAGCGACTCATAAATGAACAAAAATAGCAAAGAGTAATAAAATTTAAGTAGCTCCGAACATCATCATAAGTCTACGCAGTTTCGCAAGACTACATCATACTTCAAAAATGTATTTACTACTTTTGAAATATTAAGAATGATATTAAACAGCAGTTTACTTCAGTACAGTAACAATATGGTCATGAATTGCCAATATGGTAATCAATCATAATGGTAATCAATAATAATAATCCTATATATGAAAGTTTATTAATCAGCCACTATAATCATAATGGTGGAATCAGACAGTCAAGTGTCGACGGCTCTTGAATTTTGTGTTCAGCATCATCATAAAAAGAATCAGTGACCACTGATATCACCAACCATGTAGTAGTTTTTTACATAGTTTTACAATTCTAATTTCTAATTGGCGCAATCGGTAGGATATGCCGAAGGATAAATATCGCTGAAAATTTCGGAAGAAACGAATCTCATAGTTTGTGAGTTGTTACAAAATGTAGTTATTTTTTCGCGAAGAGTGTCTTATACATAAATTTTATCGGAGAAGCTGTCCAAGAAGAAAGGCTTATGTCCCCCCTCATATAAAATAGAACACAGCAGTCAGCAATCGGTGGTGATTCACTGAAAATAAACCTGAAACTGTGTAGGTCATTCTCGGTTAATAAAATATGCAGACTACGTTTCCATATTTTGCGGGAATGCTTTATTTCGTCCACAGTTTTCTTTCTGTAGAAATGCACGTCCCGAATGCGAAGCGCCAATAACGGATTGATACCGATAGATGACACGTGATACGTGTGTCGAGCAAGGCAATATTATACGCCGTTTCTGTCGCTGGCATCGCATCTACATCTACAACTCCCCAGCTAACTCGGCGTATTAAATATTGCATAAATAGCGGTGAGGGTTACATAAAAAAAAGTTGGGTATCATCGTAGGCAGGCACGAAAAATACGTCGACGGCACGAAAAATTATGTGTGGCTGTAACAAAACCAAACTTTCGAAAAGAATACAATTTGTTGCGTGTTTGAAATAGGCGGAAATGAGGAGGGAATGTGGCGAAAAAAGACCGAAAATCGAGTGACACCGCGTACCAGGAGCCTGCGAATATACCCCTTGCAAAAAATATACACAAGCCTGAAATATAGACCGGAGCCACATGCAGCGGCGCGTCAGAGGTCGGGGCTAGAACCTTATCGCTACTAACAGGGTTGGAACGGCGTGCCAACAAAAAATTGTTAAATCCGTTTTTTGCTTGCAATATACATCATCAACTAAAATCATCAAAAAAAAATGTATAAAGTGATAATGGAAGCCAAAGCAAAGAAATATTTTTAGTCCAGTAAAACTACCGAGTTTGACGTTTGCTGAAAAAAAAACGTACGAGGGTACGCTGATTTTTCAGGGATGTTTGGGGACCATCTCTAGAGTACCGAACCAAAAAAATTACACTCGAAAACCTTGTGCGTTTGGCCCTATAAGGCTGATTATGATTTTTCTTTCGATCTATCTTAACAAAAGTTGTAGATCATAACATAAACAACTTTGCCTTCTAAATGTTTACTATTAAATCATTTTATTTTAGGTCCTACGGTAATTTTAGTGTTTGAAAATGTGAGGTTAACATAATTGTAGATAACATTCTCTTAATAATTTGGCCCGGGTGCTTTTGAAGCAGACAACGGACCCATACAGCGTGTTTAAAAAAGTAACACCTGTCGGTGCTGTTGATCCAACTGTAGTTTAATAGTTGCAACAGCAGGCTTATGTTAGTCGCTTAATTTGAGCAAGTGAATGATCAATGGAGAACTGGCATTCGTCAACATTGTCTTCCCAATATAAATATGGCAGATTGTATAGAATATTTCTTATTGCGTTTTCAAATTACATATCTGTTATATTTCTTCCGTTATATTTTAGAATCGAATATCAATATCTATATCAACATCTTTTTGGACATCTTCCATAACTTTTGGAACATCAGCATTTTCACAATTTGAGCCCATACATTCTTTACATAGCATAGAACAGTTGATATGACATCTCAGTCGATAGGTCTCTTTAAATTAGGACTTGAATAGTTTCCGAGAAAATTGCGAAAAACTAACTAAAAAACTAAAAAAATTTGGGGATGGTTTTTCAGGGAGGATTCCCGGACCTACATCCTTCATATTTTTTCTAACCCCTTAATATACCCATTTCCAGTGGATGAAACATTAACACGCGTGGTACCTAACTCACAACCCATTTTTCTATGGGACTTAATAGGTACCTACTATCTTTTAGCCAATAACATATTTTTTAAAAATTTTTTGTAGGTACCAGTTTTAGATATAAAATGTAAATTTTAATATTTAAATTTATTAATTTTAGTTTTAAAGTTAACCCACATTATACTGAAATATGTTATTGCTCAGCAAGGACCAACGAGAAGGTATGAACACATCCTTGCCAGGAGGGATAGGACGGGTTAGATTAACGAGGGGCAACGATGTTAATAACAAATAAAATGAAAATGTATGTTTCTTGAATATGAAAACAAAAATAAATAATTGTATACATATAAACAAAATTAAAACATTTCTCTGGAATAAAGTAGATAACTTATATTAAAATTTCTAAATAAACTAAATAAATCATGTAATAGCTAAATATTTATTTAGCATAGCTAAATATTTTGTTCTGAAAATATATATCAGAGCCCGAATTCTCACATTCTGAAGAAATATAATCGGCGCAATGGAGGCTAGTGTTGGATACTCATTTTCTATTTCAATTACGTACCGAACGCAGTTTTTCCATAAATCATTATTGTCGACATCATTTACTACTTGTTTTATATGATCAATTACTTAACGTTGGTGAGTTATTAAATTCTCCCAAACTTTTTTTAATGCTGTCCAAACCATCTCTATAAGTTATCAATAGCGTATTCGTTTTTGAAATTATTCTTTCATTATTTAGCGGCTTATTGGAACTTTTACAAGAATTTCCATATTTTTTTCTCATGAATTTTAACTTGTTGAATTTACTTTTTGATACTGGTATTTGGTTTTTTATTTAATATACGCGAGTGATAAGACGCTAATATAATTACCGAATTAGGCGGAATATTTGGTAGAAGCTGCTCAGAAAACCATTTTTCGAATAGATGCCCTGTCATATCTTTCTAGTGGGCAGAAAACTGCGAGTATTTAAAACACAATTGTGTGAACTGACTACCCAACCATACTGAACAACATCATGCGTATCAAACCATGTCACGTCTAGATACACTATAGGCCTGTTTAGTTGACGATGTTCTTTGATTTTTGCCAAATTATCTACCCAAAGTGCAACTATACGCCGTGATTCCGTAATCACCATCTGTCAGGTTTTTTATGTTTAAAACCGGATTGTAATAAAACATTTCGTAGTGTATCTATTATAATCAGGAAAGTCGTTTAATTTTTCTTGAATCATTTGTAAAGTAGGAACTATATTTTCTTTATATATATTATAAATTGTACGCCGTACTACATCTCAGGTAGAATCATCAGTATTTTTACTTTCCTCTTTGCACCGTGATCTATAATTAAAATCTATAATTAAAAAAGGAGATGTCCTTTTTTAATTACACTATAAATTATTGATTGTGATATTTCAGTTAATTTGTTAATACGTCGTATTATTTCTTTCACACGTTATTCCGGATTTTCGCTTTTCAAACATTTATGTATATTTGAAATAATATGTTGACTTTGTACATGTAAATCTTGATTTTTAAACTCAAAGGTTGTTCCGACGTTTTCGATAATAACCAGTTCAACTATTTCTGAATTTTCGAGCGTTATATTATTATCTTCTACTTCAAATTGCCCCCAGAACGCCATAGTAAATTAGGAAATAATTATAATATCTTACACTTTAGTAGTAAATGTTTTAAATCGGTATTTAAGTGCCCTGATAAACCGTTTTTTATTCTGGTCAACAAAGAATTGATTTATGACGCAGCAGACCAGTCTGTCTATTCTCTTTGATTTTAATCGGGCTGACTTTAAGTTCCTGTAAGGGATCCATGCACGTTTTCTACTCTTAGAATCTCAATGTCACTGCTAAATACATAGGATGAAATTTCAAGATTACGGACTATCCTGTGCTTTAGCATAGACCAGTTTCAATTCCGTTCGTATACACTTTACTAATTGGCATTAATTCATTTTTAGATTTTTCCGACCCCACTCAAAAGGATTTAAAATGTTTCCTTGCCATTGTTGATTTTGTTGGTACGTCCTTAAGCCGTGCTATTTAGTGTCATCAGAAGTTGTTGGCAAATGGGCTAGAGAAGATTTTGTGCTCTTCGACAATCTTTAAAAAAGTTCTAAGTGAACAGTTACTTAAACTGTTACACTTTATTCCATACAGAGAAATTACGATGTGTAAGTGATAGCCTCAGGACTCGCATTCCAAAGATAGAATATTTTTATTGATAAATTTCATGATTCTTTTTGCCAATATTGAAAAAAGCAGACGTGATATCCCATCCACTGAATGCATGGATGAGGCCAATATTTTTTTGATTATGTGGAAAGTTGAAACTATTGCGTCTGTATAATTTAGCTATTTTTCAAATGTTGCTCAAGATATAATAACGAATTTATCACCTACTAAATCTCATGTTGATTTTCTGAATGACGTTGGTAATATAAATCATGTTCAGTCATTTTATTTCAGGGAGGTTACTTTTACTGAGGTGATATCACCAACTTTAAAAAAATTGCTCTATATAAGTTAAGGATTAACTTGGGTTATAATTGGGTAAGCAGTCGGGGGGTAAGAAATGAAGTTAACTCTTTTTTCTTATCAATCTTTCGAATCTATTTTAATTCTTCTTCAGGAAGAGAAAGTGAGGTTAGTTAAGGAACAAATAACAAATTTGCTGCACAGACAAGTCATCCCAGAAAATTATGCACTTATAGTTAAAAAACAAGTTACCGGTTAAGGATTGTGTCATAAAATATTAAACAAACATATTAAAAAAATTTAAAAAGGTCGGATGCCTTTGGATTCAAACAAACTACATCTTGAGCACATGTAACACAGGCACAACTGAGAAGGTGGCGGCGGCGGCGGATGACATCCTCCGTCACATCTGTAATAATCTGTAAAAATATTTCAATAAAGGTGTCTTTAGAAATCTTGCTAAAACTGCCACAAAATGTTTTAATAACGACTTACTATGGATTGATACATTCTTCATTATTTTATGCAATACTAGTTTGGGAACATTCAGCACACAGTAATAACGTTTTTGCTTCACAAAAGAGGGTCATAAGAATCTTATCAGGTTTAAAATGTAGAGATGATTGTAGATATGCTTTTAAATGATTACGAATTTTTAACTTATGCATGCACATATATATTTTACAATGTACTACTCTATATTTAGGAAATATACCAAATTACGTAATCCACGTTGAAATTAATAGTTATCCCACGATAAGTAAATATAACATAATATATGTACAGTTACCTACTATACGCCTTACAAAATCTGGAGCTGGGAAAAATTAATATGCCTTTTAATTCATTACCGACAAGAATCAGGGAACTTGATTACAATTTGAACAAAAGTACAATAAAGTTTTTTTAATTTCAAATGCGTTTTATAATTTTGATGAATATTTGGCATCGATAAATAGGCTGACATGGCTTTTTAGTATTTTTAATAATAATTATATGTGTTAATATATTATTTAGTGTATAGTAGACAATAATAATTTATATATATATATATATATATATATATATATATATATATATATATATATATATATATATAGGCTGTGGAATTCATCATTGCATACCGAGAGAAAAAGTATTATCGAGGCCGCCCTGCAACCGAGGCGAAATAATCTCGAGGACGCTAAAAAAAATTCGCAGCGGTGGTGTACACTCTATTTTTTATGCAACCGTATGCATGGTTGTATTTTTTATAATTGAAAAAACTATAGTTAGAATGTAGGTATAAATGACATGACGGTTTATAATATATTATACTTATGGAGGCGTCAGATCTCAGCATTTCTATGGAAATAATATAAAACACTGATGGTCGCGAGTAACAGATGCGAAACTGAATTTCGCGGCCGCTACGGAGGACGTCCGGTTGCACAAAATAGTTATTTGTATACCTAGGCTGTGAAATTCCTTTTTGCGTACCGAGAGAAAAATTATTGCCGAGGCCGCCCCTGCGGCCGAGGCGAAATAGTCTCGAGGTCACTAAAAAAAATTCGCGCTTGTGTTACACACACATTTTGTGCAACCGTATGCATGGCTGTAGTTTTTTGTAACTGATTAAACTATAGTTAGAATTTAGGTATAAATGACACCACGGTTTATAATATTCTTATGGTGACGTCAGTTTCTATGGAAATTATCTAAAACACTATCGGTTCGCTCATTGAGAGATCGTAAAAATGCCACTTAGTGTAAAGGACGCGAAATTGAATTTCGCTGCCGATACGGTGTACGCGAAATGCCAATTCGCGTCCGGTTGTACAAAAAATACTTTTATATAGTTTTATTTATTTATTATAATATTGTATGACAACAAATAAGAATTATTTGATGGATGTGAGAAAAGGATACTATGTTGACATACATTTTTCAAATAATGAGCCTTCTCTTTAGCAGTATTTGCAATGACATACATCTGCATCTTCCTATGCTTGAAAATCGTCAATATTTGCACTAGAAAATGTGGAAAATGTGTGATATATGATCTTGATCGAATATCAAAATTTTGACCAAATACCTTTATCTTATCATTAATAAACCGAAAATAATTGTTTAATGAATATAATTTATTTTTGCGTTTAAAAATTTGAAATAATATGGTACAAAGGTAAAAGTGGAAAAATCGTAAAAAAAGTAGGTGCTTTGAACTATTGTATTTGAACCCAGCCAATTTTTAGCAAAAATACTTTTCCCGGTCACGATTTGGACGAAAATTACGTTAGCTTTCTATTTGTGAACCAATACCTATTATACCAAAATCCACTCAGAAAGAAGTAATACACAAAATTGTAAAAAAAATAAATAGTTTTTTTGATTTATTTTGTTGAAAAAAATGTTTCTTGACTAATTTGCCATTTGCATAGGAAATTTAATATTCTACAAAAAATCATACTAAATATACTATTATGTAATAGTATATTTATACTACTATATACTACTATATACTACTATATATCCTAATATATTATGTATATATACTAAAAAAAAGTTTAGTTTTTTACTTAAAACTGGAACGAATGACCACTGTTAACGAGTTTACCACTGTTTTTTTCGACATAGTCAATATAGTATGAAAGCGGTTGTTGTTTTCTTTTTATCAAATAAACTAGAGGATAAAATGAAACTCTTGCACAGTTATAGTTAGAAAACTGTGTGAGGTACGTGACCCGCGCAGTACGCCACTGTGTGGATACGGCGAAACTTGCGATCACGAACTAAATAAACTTTAATTGGCCGCCTTTGTCGGTTAATCATGCCCTTTTAAAATATAATTTAACTATTCCAGGCTGCCGTGTAATTAGAACAGTTAACAAGATTTAAGAACGCTATACTGTGTTTGGATGCGAACTTTAAACTCTAAATTTATTAGCAGGCAGCTTTGCCCCCACCCCGCGAACCGTGTTGCAACTGCCTTCACCGAGAGACATCACCGCAACCTCATTGTGTCCGCTAATTTATGCGAGCAGTTATCCGAAAATATTACAGAAAAGAGACAATCAAACAAAAGTATTTGAAAGTATGCGAGTATATTAATCATATAATATTTATTAGAGGCCCGGCCTTTACGCCCCAAAATAACATTGCAGTAATATTCCTGTACATGATCGCTCCAGCCACTGCGGAAAATTCGACACAATACATGACCATGATTCCATCCGACTTCTATTATTATAGTTCTGTCCATTTCGGCTTTTATAAGGTACCGGTGAACCATTATACATTTAACTTATCGAAACTAGTAAAACTTTTGACAGCGCCAATGAAATGGAACAAATAACAACAAATACATTTTTATATTGCAACGCTATCTTGATTTACAAAATATTCATTTGAAAAATGTAAGGATGAGCAAATAGCTGAGAGACAAACAGTGAAGGACAAATAAAAGATGAAACTTAGGGCACTCTAATAATCCAAAAATAGTATGTTTTTGTCCATTTTTAAAACTGAGGTATCCTTGAAAAAGGTGACAAAAAATAAGCACTTTTAAATTACAGTATTTAAATATGTACCATCGTATAGTATAATGTCGCGTGGCATAATAATACATGTTTGAAGGAGGGTGGAAAATTGTTGAAAATTTTCAGAAGTTTATTTTAGTCTATTTCACTTCTTTTTCTACGATAGTTGCATAACCGCAAACTTATAGAAACATGTTTACCAAACAGCATCTGAACTACTTATTCCAATTTTCATCGAATTACTGTATACCCGAAGCCTCCAGATCTCCACAAGACTATCTATCGGTTGTTTATGTCCCTCACTATAAATTGAAAGCGCATTTTGAAACAAAGTCGCTATTCTTTATTGCCGTTATTAACTTTATGACAACTAAATTATTTATTGTTCAATTTTCCTACATGTGCACAAACATTTTACATCACTTAAATAATTGTGTTCGGATCTTCATTTCTGAGGAAACTGTATTCAATTATTAGCGATATTTTTGCCCTGCTAGTGTAGTTATTAATATAAAAACTTGACGCTCGTTTATCGACTGCTGAGCAGGGCATAATATAGAAGGCATTACCGAGATCAAGTATGGTGAATTAAATTCGGTGGAGCTAAGAAAACGTACTTTAAAAGTGCAGTATTTTATCTTATTCAATATGTAAAGTCATCACTCATCGTTAGGGCGATGTGCGAGGCATCCTTAAATAATGGCGTTTATATCCCTTTGTCTTAACATGAATTTCAAAATGTTCACCACCGCAAAAACCCCAGTCACTTCTTCATACATTATTCCTCACACACGTCTTTCTTGCGGCAAAATTTTTACTTAAATAAATTTATCAGCGCCTGGCGTTCGTAACCCCTTTTCACAACATACCGGGTGTTACAGGATCGTTGTACACCATTTTCTCATTTAGTTTTGAAGATAATTTGTAATATCCTATATACACTCAGGTACAAAAAAAACGCAACAAGTTAATATTTGCTAAAATTGAAGGTCTCGTATTTTTTTTATTTTAAGTTCAATTTACATAATTTTTTTAGCAAACTGTAGATAAATTGACTAGTGTCAACTTGCATGTCCAGTCTTTTGTTAAATGCTTGCATTTTAGTCATTATATTAGTTAATTAAAAGGTTGTTGTAGAACCCTAATTTTAAAACACCTTGTGGAATAATAGCATAATCAAATTCTTGCAAAGTAACAATTTTTCTGAAGAACCATGCCTTTTCTACATTTAGTTTTTTAGATCATGTCCTTAGGTTAGTGGAGTTGCTAATCATAACAATCGTTCACTTTGTGATAATAACATGAAATTTGGCACGAGCATAAAGGTTTTCTTGACGAACAAAATGTGATATACTGCCAAGCGAAAAAACATTTTTTTCGGCGGCCATCTTGAAGTTAGTAAGTTTGCGGGCAGTTTTTTGCGATTATCTTGAGAACCTTGTACTTATGGCAAAAAAAGTCCTAAGTAAAATTGAAGAACACAAAATTGACTACAATAGTAGTTTATGTCACTAGGACGAAAAATCTAGTTTTTCAGGCGACTACGAAATATCTATTTATCGTCTGTGTGTCTCACAATATTTTTTATTCGAATGTGCTTATGGTTATTAACTAAAATTTTAAGTATATAAATAATACTAGAAAACATAGCGTAACTTTGTAAAAAAACGTATACTTAAAAAGAAAACAAAATTTCTAATTCCGCGCGATCAGTATGAAGGATCTAAACAGCGATAAAATTGGAGCGGCCGAAACTAGTTGTGACGTCACAAGCTATAGTATTCGGTAGGCGTTGCGCCGGAAATACGCCGTTGGGACAATACTTAATTTTTTTCAATTGGAACCATATTGGTACCGTGGGACCATTTCTTAGTACTCTTAATAAGAAATTCATTCATATGTCGTATTAAAATATGCGATAAATACAACCAAAATTACAGCTAAAAGAAAATAATGTTTTGTTTTAATCAAATGTTAAAAAGTTACTAAGGTGGCTTTGGATATATTATACAAAAAAACTAACACAAAATATGGATCTCGAAGGACCGTTCGCCAATTTTGTTGGACCTGCATAAGAGACGAGCAATTAATAAATTGCTCGTCTTACTCCAGGTCAAGGTAGGCTTTCTCGTCCAGGTCCTCACAGTTTGTACGGCGCGGCGGTTGCATAGATAATATTTTTGAACTCCAAACAAAGAAATCGGGTGACCTTGGAGGCTACCTCACAGGACCCTTCATCAAAATTACGTTTTCTCCGAATCTCGAAGGTAGTCAATCAGTTACTATCCTTGAATTGTAGGGAGGGTCACTCCCTACAATCCCTCCCCTTCTCGTTCACTTAGGAGACACCTGCATGAACAAGCCGGCGATTTACTGGCTTTACTGCTCAGTGGCGTATCATCATACGCAACCAAGGTGAAGTGACTTCAAAAAATGTCTTATTATGTCATATTCATATATATGCAAAACATTAGTTTTGAATGTATTTAAAATATATTGAAAAAAAATTGCATGCTGTGTGTACAACTTAGTGCTCAATTTAGCCAATAACAATGCGTGCGCCACCACCCTATAGACATCTATAGGGTGGTGGCGCCAACCTATAGATGTCAGGCGATACCAACAGATGAAACGTTGGCTCGGAAAAAATAAAAACAAATACACTTGCAATTCGCATCCATTTGCTATTTGTTTTTGATATATTTTAAATCGAACTGAGTTAACATTATTGTTTTTTATTTAAAATCCTATATTAGGATAAATGCGCGCGCCACTGAGCACCGCATTCCATTAGTTTACATACCAAACGAAAACACTATAAACTATCCTCAGAATATATATCGGATATCCCAAATTTCAATGAATTATCTCCAGAACTAAAAGAGAAAAGGGGGGTGGTTACACTGATCCTGTTATACTCGGTAGTGTCAACGCATGATGGCTGTAGTAAGTAGTAGGAAGTTGTCTAATTGTATGGCTGAATTAGACATAATTTTAAACAAATAACGGCTGCTCAGTTCCTAGGTGATGCGCTATTGGCTGTGGTTATCAGATAACCTCATATCATCATCATCATTAGGTAACTCGAAAGGATATTTCCGAACCATTTATCCCGCCAAAGGAAATGTATAATTACGTCAGCATTTATTGTAATTTAGAAAAGTGTGGTTTTCTTCTAGTTACGTTGTATAATGGCTATTTAAAAACACCATTCGATAGCGTAAGTACCATAGCGTGCTGAGAAGAATTATTTTTCGGAACGGGGTATACACCCCTTATAAAAAGTGAACTAAACACGATACATACCGGTGCTAGAGGCAGCTAGCCTATAACCCTATTACTTATTATTCATTCCTAAATGTCATCAATTCGTATTTGCTTCTGGCTCCGTCGGAAATAATAATTTAAGTCCGAAATAATTATTGTTATTTTATAGTCCGCAGTGCGAACTCCTCTATGGATATTTATAGGATAATTATAGCGCTGCATTGTAAAATTCCGGTATAAATCCGAATTTAGTTACTGTGCTTTTAAGGAGTTATAGTTTCTGAATTGATTCTTGATTTATCGTCACTATGCGATATTATTTAGTCGCGCTAAACTTTCATAATAATTGGTTTGGACAAACATGGGTATCAAACAGGAGCATTTATATGCTACAGGAGTAATTTATATACTAGAAAGTTGTTTAAGCCCTCTTGTCTTCAACGTGCGAGGACTCCATCAAGACGGTATAAGTACTGAAGATTATAAAACCGAATTGGAACAAGGCTACCAGTTGTAGATAACAGTAATATACAAGATGAGCGGTACAAAATACAACAGTTATATGGTAGTAACCGACAATACTGTAACACATCTACTGAAAATCAGTATATATTTAAAAATTCGAAAATTAGAAGTTCACTTCTATCGTGTGGTCATAAGCACACACCCAATTTTATTTTTATCCTGTTCTATAATACCGATGTGCAAAATACGTAATTATATGTCTGTTTTTAAAGTAATCTTTAAATATTGCTATTACATAATATAATTCCTCTGTATTAAATACCCTAAAATGTGCAAAATGTTTAGTTCTATATCTTATTATGGTCGAAATATTTTTCTAGGGATTCCTTGCGAAATTATTGCTTTCATTAAATTCCCCATGCTAGTATGCCATGGGATCGATGACTGCAAAAAAATATGCATGCTTCATTAATTTTAGAATTATGAGCGTTACTATTTACAATCAAAGCAGTATCATCTGCGTAGGCTAAAACACTGACCCTTAATCTAGACCCTTAATTTACTCAGGTACCTAAATAATGAATACACATCATGAAAAATATGGGTCAGGGAACTGTGCCCTGAGGTACGAGGCTAGAGTTTATTGTCAAGGATCTACTTATTTCGTCTGCAATTTGTACGGTTTGCCTCTATCTGTTGGGTAGCTTTTAAGTAAATCCAATGCACATCAACTTTTGCCATAACATTCCCCTGTCTGCCCCGTATATCTCAACAGCAAAGCAATATTTCAACGCGCCAAATCCCATCGTGTAATTGTTTCTCTAGATGGGATATGAACACTTAAACGTGGAATTTGGCTGAGATAGTTAAGACATAAGGCAGATATGAAGCAGGGGTTTCAACCATCGGAATACTAGACGGTGCAATAAAAAGAGTGAAGCCCATTTGAATATTTTAATAGTGAGCCTGGTACCGATAAGGAAATATCCATTCACAGAAGTTGAATAGTTGGATTATGCAGGGAATGGATATTGCCGAGTACATTGCTGTGTCAACGTCTCAATCGGTAAAGGATGCTGATCATAGCCGAATCTCGACTTATATAGTCTTGCCTTATGCATATATGAGGTTGTTACATCATTTTCGACGCGCCAGCTGCTAGGAAGGAGAGGCACCGTGCTCGTTTTACCGCGATGAAGAAGGACGTACTGAAAATACACTTACGTGTAATAGACAATATAGACACCTATACCTTACGTGCTAAATCCCACCTTATGGCCAATCTGATCGATGTCAGGATTTAATAGAAAGCGCTGTCCTGCAATATATGCTTCCTACTGGCGCCAGGCACTCCAATGTGAAATAATGGAAGACCTGGGCTTATTTTAATAAGCCATTTGTTTCCGGATCGGCTTATTTTAAGTGCTCCGGTGGAGAGTATTTAAAGGATGCTCGGATGCACAATGCACGAGGCGCATACCAATGATAATAATGTATGATAATAATGTTAAATAATGAAGTGGAAATCGTTAAAACTACGAAAAATTAAACAAACGAAATTCTGCAGCATTCTCTAAAAAAAAAGCCCCTACAAGAAAATTTCCAAAATTCTGGGGAATTAAACAAAATGAATTCTGAAAATAGGGAACTTAGTAAAACAACCGAGAAAATCTGAAAATTTCAAAGTTTACAACAGAGATGGGTCTTGTTATTAATGAGAAGAAGGAGATGAATGACAAGCTGAATGAAATAAGCCAGGGCAATGTTACAATATTTTAGGCGTTAGAAAATATTAGGCTCGACGAGAATGTGTCTTTGGATGCAGTCCACATCATTACAAAGGAAATAGAGAAACTCCATCAAGAAAAAAATGAGACTCTAAAGGAAGGAATTGGCCAAAATTCTTCACAGGGAGAATGACCTGTCCACAAATATTGACTTTATGAGAGGTGACTTAGAAGAAGTTATTTGTGAGAAGAACGAAACCATAGAAATTTTACAAGATAGAGCAAGTATTTCTGCTGAACTCGAAATATAAATACTAAAAAATAGATATGAGGATAATATACCTACTGAGGATCACAGCAAAAGATCATGCAAATTCTCAGTTATTAAATAATACGGTTTCTGAGAGCGAATTGAATTGAATGAGATGTCTGAAAAACTAAAGGATATCGCTAATGGAATGTCAGTTGTATCTGAAGAATTGCAAAATATGAAACTTTAAAGAATAATAGCATGATTAATGAATTACACAAACTCATGGGAAAATATGAAGAAGTTATTAAAACAAAAGAAGAACTTGATGAGTTAGGAAATATTATTACTGAGAAAAACAATGTTTTCAAAGCTTGGCAGTCCTGCCAGCCTCGTTACTCAACGACCACTCCCCACGTTCGCCGGGTGAGCGGTCATTGAGGTCGCAACTCATGTGTCCTGAGTAGACGCAACGAGCCAAGTATGACGGCCTTCTGCATCTTCCCAGCGATGGCTTCTGCCTTAATTCTGAGAGCAATAATTGTCGCATACCTCCGAGAGAGCCAATAATAAGAACCACTATTTTAATAGAATAAGCCGGATACAGCCTGAGGAGTTGGGAGAGTAGATTTCGATATTTTGCCCGTTTCTCCTCATCTTTCAAGACGATGTTCTTTTCGGCCGGAGCCGAAAACTCTGTATCGAACATCGGCTTGAGTTGGTGGTCGAGGAGGACTATGTCAGGCTTGTTGGCTTGTATCCGCCTGACGGTGGGGAATGAATAGTTCCAGTATAAACGGAATTCTCATTCCCCACAACGGACTCAATATCCCCCGGAGCATAGGGCAACACCGGTGTCTGATCTATACCGTACGAGTGCCGTAGGTGGTAATACAGCACTCGTAATGCCGCTTAATGTCGATGGATATAGGCAGAGACTGCATATGCTGGACAAGCTGACAGCAAATGCATAATGGTCTCTGGGGCCTGACGACATGCTCTGCAGCTGACGTGAGGGACTACTATACCCATCACGCGGCATTGGTAGACCAAGGTGTTTAGTACACCATCTTGGCGAGCTAATATAAAACCTTCAGTCTCTGACTTCAGCCCAACTGACCTCAAAAAGCTAAAGATCAGCTTTTATCGTTGAGATAAGTTGATTAGCGTTGAGATAAGCCCAAGTCTTCTATATTTCTATAGAAGACTATATTATTATTATTATTATTTAGAATGATTGTCAAGACGAGGATCAATTTTGACTTGGGCACCTCAATATTATTTCAGTTTTAATATAATATGATAGTGTAGATAGGGTTGATAGTGTTTGGCTATTATTGTTTTGCTTTGGACACATATTAGAAGCTATACATCGTATATGCTAAATACGTTATAGTTAGAGGGATTCTAAGATCCATGGAAGAGTTATTTAGGTTATTTTTATATTTATTAATTCACAGAAAGGCGAATCCTCAAAGGATAATTATCCAGCATCCATGTTGGTTTAATAGACAAAGCAGTTTCCGACAAGAAGAAAATTACCATCTACATATTTAGAGTAGCTGTGATTCAATTTGCAATAACAGGCTTTTTATTGGCCGAAATGAAAGCGCATGCACGGTCGTGGGCTAGAGGCGTGCAATTCCGACGTAAATGCAAATTTTACTTTTAAAATCGCGCCATAAAATACATGGACCGGAAAGAAAACATTCTTTGTGAATAATGCATCACTTAAGTAAACTAAAATCTTACCCAAAGTGCCTCGTAAAACACTCGAATAACATGGCGTGCAATTGTTTTTTAATAAGCGTCCGATTCGGGGGGCATTTATACATATGGCTGTAATCTGTTATTATCTGGTCGCTTTTCTGCCACTGTCTCGTTTCAGGTTCCATGCGGATTTCAATTATGATTTCCAGACGGAAACCCCCGAAAATAATACCGCATAGGTACAGCTTATTTATAACTTACGTATTCTAAGGAAGGGTGCATTTACAGGGAACTGATTTATTTTCAATCCGTACACGAAATATCTGGGTGTCCCGTTCGAGATCGCATGACCCTCATGAATTTCTAGTTATACGAGTACTCGTGCTGTCATGAGTTGATCACGATATGAAAAGTTTCAATTGTTTCAAATCAGTTTATGGGATCTGGTGCATCGCATGGAATATATTTTCCTTACTATTTACCAATAATACTACTGCACGGTTACTAGGTTATCTCCACAAAATGGGAAAAGTGTCATTCGTTTCGTTCCCTTACTCGGCGTTTCAAGAGAGAAATTTTTTTAAGAAACATCGTGATCATCGCGGACCCTTCTGTTGACGCAGCACATGTCCGCCAGCAGAAGTGGGAAAAAATCACAAATTACAATGCAAAGGAGCACACATGAGCAGTCGTAACGGTAAGGAGAAAGCAACAACACGACTCAGAGAAAGAAAAGCGATACTTTGCAAAAAGTAAAATAACACAGGAAATGGAAGGTTTAACAGTGAAACGGACGAATTAGAAAACAAGCTCCGATAGATATGCATTCTCTCGCGTGTCCTTATGTCAAGTTTACGAACCTCATCAAGAATATTTTTTTTAAATAATTTTTGAATTACTATTTTGAACATCTTATCTTATCTAAAATTTTTCTTAACTGGTAAAATTTATAAAATTTAAAACAAGTTTTCTTAATTTTTAACAGTGTATTCAATGTGCCCAGTGTGTTCGATGGCCTTCACATCGTAAACACTGATAGATCATTTTACACAAATTCTTTAAAGAATTTACTTTTTAAGTAGTAGAACATGAACAATTTAAAATATTTGAACATGATTATTTACGCATTTAGATATTATCAATAAAGGGTTGATTATGGCCAGTTAACGATGATGTAAAAGTCACGAAGTTAGTTTTTTCTACATTAAGACTAAGACTACAATAGCCAAAAAAAAACATGGTTGTAATTCAGCTTTGGGATATACTTCAGGCCAATGGTCACCAGTAAATAATATAGCTGTATCATCTGCATATGAGATTACTGAGGTAGTGGTGTTGGATAATTTAGATATATTATTTATATAAACTAAAAACAAAATAGCACCCAATACCGTCCCCTGGGGTACGCGGTGGTAATCGATAACGAGTCACATGTTTTGTTAATTTTTACTATCTGATGTCTATCAGTCAAATAATTTTTAAATATATTTAATACGACACCTCTAATGACAACAGATTCCCAACGTTCAAATAAAAATCGTGATTAACTGTATCAAATGCTGTGTATCAAATATATTTTTTTTGTTTGTCTAATTTATTTGTCATATTAAAAATAAGTTGATTCACGGCATCTTCGCTAGACATTTGCTCCCTAAAACCAAACTATCCACTCGATAAAATCTTGTTTCCCTCTATAATAAAATTGCAATCTGTTTTTCAGAGCCCTCTCAAATACTTTAGCAAAAATATTTATGAAAGTGATTGGTCGGTAATTAGTCACCAGACTTGAAAATTCGAATAGTCACAGACTCCTTAAAGCCCTTAGAAACAACACCAGAATAAAAAATCAAACTAATTATAATATGCCTTAACGGATTAATGAAATATATATGATATGATTTTTTTTTAAATATCTGTGGTATATGAATGATATATCGGGACTTAGAAAGCTGTTGTTTTTTAGATTAGAGATTATACAAAGAATGTGAACCCTTATACATTATATAGAGAGAGAGCCCTTATACATTATAAGGGTTCTCATCAATCTTACTCGCCATTTTCGTACCAATATTTGCAAAAAAAAATTGTAATAATTAGCAATTATTTTTTCTAGTCGTTTTGTGCTTCTACAATCTTATTGTCATAATATTGGGATTTAGTTTGTTTAATTAAGCCATTGAGCAAATTCCTGTAAATTATGTACGCCAGTTGATAACGCTCTGTATCCAATATATTAAATTTCCTTCTAAATTGGTTTCTACGGCGAATAGCGTTGAGAAGTCCTTGCGTTATCCATTGTTTTAATTTATTTATTTTTGAAGTGAATAACTTCTTTAGCCGCATGATTTCTCAAGGTCGCGTCACGACAGATTTAATAACATTTTCGTCTCGCAAGTGAGATAAAGTATATGACAGATACGAGGGAGAGAGAGAAACAGATATAGCAAATGCAGCAATGTTTATATTGGAATAAAATGTCACTTATTATTATTATTATTGACACTGCAGGACTGCCATAGGAAACTCTGTTTGTCGAAGGTGTGCTTTATATGATAACAACCAATATTGATGTGACTGATGGTTTAGCATATGGTGCAGTGGGAAAACTAGTGCATATTGATTGTGATAATACAGGTGAAGTCACGATCGTATGGTTAAATTTTCCGGATTCACCGAAAGTTGGTGAAAAAATTAGGAAAAAAGTTGCAGGGTATGTAAACGCTAATCAAATTAGTAAAACAGCTGTACCAATCCGTAGAAGAATAGCTACAATACCCCTCAATAATAACAAAACAATCCATGACGAATACCCGAAACGATCACATACAAGTGTTCTAAAGCGGAAAGCAATTTTGATATAATTTATAATCGATCGCGACAGAATTAACTAGCATGCAATTACTTATGCATATCCTGCTACATATATCTGGATTGGGCATTCGAATCTGATCCAAATGGATGATGATCTTTTTGCGGAGGATGCGTCCTTGCCACTACTTCACTTACTTCGTGAGAAATTCGGTGTAGATATGAATAACGACCGGAACATTGCCACGACTAAATTTAGGAACAACGATTGAAGCTATATTCTCGAGAAATCTACACCATTTAGAATCACGAACATATGTGTCACACTTCAGTTATCATAAAAACTAAAGACAATATGTAGGCAATATCAGAGTCATCTTGATTATAAACTTCTTTCCAATTTTCATTTTTAAGAGAGTTTTTTAAGGGGCAAGTAGTTTGTAGATTTAATTTCTCTATCTGGATTTTTTTTGTATTTTTAAAGTCCATTCTCATATCTCTAGATCATAAAACTGTATTGGTTTTAATTATTTATGACTGCAATTTTACCTTTGCTAAGGTATTTTTTTTGTTATTCCAACAAATAACGAGAATAAAAGATGAACGAACACCACTTGTATTGGACAGTATGGACTGGACAGTATTGCTTCAAATACCGATTATATGTGCGTTTCTCGCTTTAAAACGTAGGGCAGGCGAAATTTAGCTAAGACTGAGTGGGCCACATAAATCATCTCTAGTAGTCATCTACCACGAAAACTTCAAGTAAAAATATTAGACGGGATTAATGTACTTCGCAGCTTGTAAATCTTACGGAGCTAATTAAAACGTATGGTTGCGTAAACGTTAATTTGGTCGGATGTGGTAGAATGCCAGAGCTATGTTTAAATTAAGTAACGCGGAGTACCCGGGTGACCAAGAAGTGTTGCAGACACCAAGAAAAGTAGCGCGATAGGCGAGTGGAAGTAAACCGAGAACTAAAACAAACTGTCAAAAGCTAATTGTCACTAGGTTAACCGGTGAAGTCGTAAAGTTCCGTCCCATACGGCTGATTAAACGTAATGGCTCAAAGGTCCTTTCAGGCACTTGCAGTTAGTTCGTCCATTGTCAGCAGCGCTGACTTGATTCACCCCGACACTCGATCACATGAATATTCCCCACGACTACATTATATCCACAATTACTTTTATAAATATTTAATGGCCAAGGCTCTATTTCCGGCCCCGGAATTTACATACTTTCCGTATTTCATTGTGGCTGGGTTAGCGGAGTGCTCTTTCAATTTAACGAGTTTAATGACTTAAAAGTTCAACGCAAACAGTTGTAGGGTTTTTATTAAAACATGACCAGTGATTAACATTTTCCTCATTTCCTTTGATTAGTACAACCCTTTAGATCACTCATTGCAACGGGGTAAGGTGCCAGCCAGAATGGCTACACGGGTGGCGCGAATATCTGGAATTAGGGGTCTAAAGTTATTTAAGAAAATAACATGATTTTTTTTATAACATTTTTCAGAAGAGCTCGTCATATTCTCTCCGCTGAGAAAGCCGAAGCGTATATATTTTTATGGCTTTTGTATATTGGTAATTTTAATTTTAAATGTAATTTTAATAATATTTTTTATTATACAAATATATATTTACCCTTTACCTTTTATGCTCCTGCTATGCTCTTTGTCTATCAGTGAAATATTATTATTAAGAAGAAGAGCTTATTTGGTAAAGATTTGCTAACCTTTATTATATGGATATCATATTTTGTGAAGGAGGTTATATGAATTTTTTTATAAAATAAGAAGCTATACTAACTTACGACACCTAACTATCTTGAGCTAGTAAAAATATGTATTCAAAGTCCTAATAAATTAAGAATAAGACAATCAGAGAGTCCTAATAAATATATAAAACAAGAAATGGAAATTTTGTGCATACATATACACGAGCAATAAACATATACAGTCAGCCAAGATTGTAAATATATGGTTTTTTTATTTATTACCTTATGATCATCAAAGTTAGTCCAACGTAAACAAACTTCTGAACAAAAATCACCCGCACTACACTGCACTATCTTGAGAATTTTCCCTCTCGCGGTGTTATGTCGCAATCTGCAAACTCGAACGCGAAAATGGCGCCTCTCAGCTGTTACGGCGTTTATCTGATGCTGGACCGCTTCGGTCACCAAATCAGGATATCACCAAATCAGGATATCTCGAACTACTGGATATGAAATTTTACTCTTTCTGGTTCCATTCATGGTTCCATTCATGGTTCTGCTTCAATTTATATAAAATTCTATACTGATATCCGGAAGATCGTAGACCTATGATATCATAGTAATCTACTTTGTTGAAAAACTTGCTGTAATCTCCTAGATTCCTGGATTCAAGAATGATTTATAGAAATTGCCACATTTTCGTATTTTTTTGAATTTATTCATATTCTAATTGAAATATTAAATTATCCTAATCTGGATAGTAGGATATGAAAACCTAAGCTGAAAACTGATTGAAAATCCGTCTACTATTTTTACAATCGTATAAAAATGGACAATAATTTTGCATTAGCCAAATCTATTGACAAGCAGTTTATTTATTTACTTATTTATTTAACTGTTTTGAAACACAATTGTTTTCATACACAATGTCCTGTTGATTGCGTATTTATTAATACTGAGTTATTGTCACTTGTTGTCTTCATGACTTGTTGCTTGGTATATCTGCGTTCGCCAAATGAATTACAGCTGTTGATTTATAAGAATGATTTGTCACTTTTTTGTTGGAGGTATCAATTCCCACTTTTTGGACGGTTTCCTTTATCCTTTTGGAGTATTAAAACATACGCACAAGTGGGTCACAATATCAACAATTCCCAAAATAATGCCGTGATTACAGGAAAAATGGTTTAAAAAATCCCAATAATATATTGGGGTAGTTTTTTGGGGGTGAAAATAAAAATATAATTGAGTAAAATTCTGAAGTTCCGTATTCGTATACGTAGATTTCAAAAAAAGAAGTAATGGGAAAATAGTGAAAAATAGTCCATTGATGAAATAGGAATGAAAACCGATGTAATTATATTTAATATTTTGAAAATTTGGATCCGCATAGAATTCGACCACCGAATTGTGGAAAAAAATCTTTTTGATGAAATTGACGTTGAGGGTGATTTTGAGAGGGTTGAAACGGGATAACTGCGTTACTATCCTGTAAAGATAATTCCGCAAGATGCAAAAATTATATACAGAAATGGGCAAAAATGGCGAAAAGTGGAGTGATTACAAGTTTAAATATACTTTTAAAAAATGCAAGAAAATAAAATTTAATGATTTTTTTTGCTTTTACTTACAGAGAGCGGAGGGGCAGCAAATACATTTTTAGATAAATGGTGATTCCATGAATTAGTTGTTAAACTGACTTTCTTTATTAATTTTAATATTTCTTTGGTGTTTCCGTCTCGGTTATCTTTCGAGTTTCTTCCTCGCTAACCTTTTACTATCGACGGTGATCTACTGGTTGAAGTAGCTATCTGCTTAACGGCACAATTTCCTGATTTCGACGCATCTATTGAAACTTTCTCTCACTTTGACAGCAAACTATCTTATTCATTTAAATCTGGTGCAATCAACATGCGGTGAAAAAATTATTACCGATTACTACACCGCCTATTCTGCGATTTTGTTTTGTATTTGAACCAATGCAGTTAATCAAAAATGTACCATGTGACGTGAAT
>CAXKVY010003323.1:0-24667 GCA_964058915.1 Tetropium fuscum
CATTTCCTGCAACCTATGTATGTTGTGGCGTGCCAAATTAACGCTATAAGATAATGGTCTGACTCATACAAAAAGGCTCCTACGATCGTTTACCCAAAAAAAAAGAATTCGTGAGTAGAGGCAGCGGCCTGCCAGCTGCAATGGAGACGGGCCGGGTTCAAAAGAGTGTAATTTGCGAGCGCCACTTGGTTTTACGCTACCACTACTTCATTAGCTAGTCAAACCAAGAATAACTCATGTAAATTTGTTTTTGGAAAATCAGTTAAAGTTCCTTTTTCCCAGTATGAATCAAAGCCCCTTTTTCTTTGTTTCTAACTATACCTGTACATAGATTTATTGCAATTATCTGTTCATTTCATGAAATACAAAAAAAAAATTAAATATATCAAAAAAACACAGGTTTTAGTATAATAAAAATAGCCCCAAAAAAATACCGATTCACCGAACGTGTATACACGCGAGGTCGCGCGGCGTACAAGTGTGGGTGATTATGCACTATTTTGCAATATTATGAAAATAAAAATTGGCAAAGGAAATATTAAAATGAACACTACTACAAAAAAAAAGGTAACTAATAATAAGCTAATAACAAAAGAATTAAGTAAATATTTCTAAAAACAAATTATCGACAACATGGGCATGCGACAACTTAGCTGGTCGGCGGTCCCCCAGTGGCTAGTAGCAGCGAGGCGACGTACGGCAGCTGCGGCATGCGGCCAACTTGTGTGGAACAAGGAAAAAAAATCCCCAAAAAAAAAACCCTAAAATGGAAGAAAAAGGTGTAAGCACCTCTCCCAAGGAAAGTGTATAAATATGTACACCGTACACACATACATATATATGTAGAAATTTCCAAATGAAATTATTAAACCATGAATAAATACATCAGCAAATACATTACAAATCATAATTACCTCGACGGATAGAGGGTTCCTTTTCCTAATTTCAATTGCACCCCAATATGGTGGCTTTTGATATCGGCAGAGGGTGGTACGTGTTTACTATAAACAATAAGAAGTGAAGATTTATCTACCGTAGTGTCAAGGAGGCGATATATCCCGCTGAAGCGGCTTGGAATCCCAGGGCCTACGAAGCGTGTCTCCGAAATAGAAACCATATACACGCCAGAGACTGGAACTTCCAAAATACGCCCGGGCTAATGATCCCTTTATTTAAAAGGCTGAGTACTTCAACTCGTAAAATAGCACCGGCACAAACACTAAAACCCTTGAAAAATCTCACTACGTGTCTTCACGCTATCTAATGTCACACACCTCCGAATCTATATCCCTTATCAGTCGTTCAAGAAAAACATCCAGAAAAAAAAAACGCACCAGCGATATCCGAGCTGACTTATTTTTGTACCAATTGGGCCATGCAGCGCCATCCTACACCGGATATCGAGGTTACCTCAGGAGACACTACAGAAACGACAGTGTGCTATAATCGAGAATCGATGGAACTGTGAACAACCAAGTCGACATCCAACGGACGTGAGTACGCGAAAACAATAAATAGAACAGGGAATAGCCAGCCTTATGTTAATGCGTCGTAGTGGCGCAAATGTACCGTTACAATGTAGCCATATTCCATCCTCTTAAGGCAGTGTGGAAAAAAGAAGTTTATAATTTGAGGATACAAAACTTCGTAATTTTTGTCCCTTTATTGAGTCAACTTGTAAAGGAAATATATTAATGAAAGGGTTTAGAGCAAGTGGGTTTTTTCTATTTAACCCAAAAGCTATTACATATTTTAAAACAAATGGCGATATATTATTAGAAGGTATTCTGAGAGAACGGAACACTGTGAATTTCGAACTGGATAATATTAACAGTCTTGGCGGAAGTGGAGGGAAATCATTGTAAGTTTAAAGCTTAAATTCAAGCATTCTTGCTATTATTTTATTACTAATTTATAAGCTTTTTGGGTACACGATGATAATGGAATCAGAAATGAATTAAATGAGAATAACAATGATACCACTGAAGAACATTTAATGAATGTACTAGGAGAGAAATCAGAAGGAGAAGAGAATGATTACAACAACATCTTTAATGAACAATTAAAGATTCTATAGACAATGAACAAGGGCAACAGCCATCGCCTGGCTGTTAATAAGCGACGTAGAAAATGTAGTAAATGATCCGGAACATTACGAAGATATTAATGTAGATGAACTGAGACCAACAACAATGAAAATACATCACATGTTACATCTCCACCATCGCCCAAACCAACTTCATCAAAATATGCACAAAACATTTGAGGATATATTGTGTCCCCTTTTAAAAATCTCTTCCTCTGGATAAAGGTATATCCAAAAGTACTACGAAAAATTATCAAAAAAATACCTTCTGTAGCCACTTGCAAAAAGGGGAAGAAATAACATAGGAAAAAAGAAGAAAAAAATATGGAGAAACAAGTTCAACAGGGAGAAAAAAAAAGAAAAAGTTTGGAAGTGAGAAACTGAAAAGGCAGGGGGAAAAGGAACGAAAGATAAATAAAGAAATAATTGTAATTGGTATTGTGCAATTTGTGAATAAAATGTCGTAGGAGTGAGTGGGTGTGGATGTGTGGGTGTGTGTGTATGTGTGTATTTTTAGAGGGTTTAGGTTGGGATGGTAGCAATAAAACAACTGTTTAAATTACTTAACGTTTCAGTCCCTTTTTTGGGCCTTTTACAAAAGAGTATTTCATTTATGACATATTTGACACAGGCAAGAATGACATAACAAAAATTTTTGCCTATGGCAAATATGTCATAAATAAAATACTGTTTTGAAAAAGGCCCAAAAAAGGGACCGAAACGTTAAGTAATATAATCAGTCGTTTTATTGCTACCATCCCAAGATAAACCCTCTAAAATTAAAAGTGAAATTGATATAAAGATTATTGAAGTGAAATTGATTATTGAGATTTTACTTCCAAGTCATTTTAAAACTAGAGAATATAATAACAAAAGATGAAAAATATTATGTCACCAGGTTATGTTTACACAATTCAATTTCTGTAGTATTAAACCAACACTGGTTCCAATACCTTACGACTATGTCTATACAAAATATTCATACAGAAATATTCATACAAACATTCACTCAAAAATAAAAACATACTATAATGCTTATTTAATCTATTTAACATCCCTTATCTATATCTATTTATACAGGGTGAGTCAGTTTGTTGTAGACAAACTTTAACAGGGGATAGAACGCACGTTTTTAAAAAGAAAAGTGCCTATAAAGATATGGCCGATCTAGCTTCCTAAGGAAGATACAGGGTGTTAAAATTAATTTTTTTTTACATTAATGTGTAATATTTTCTGAACGGAATGATATATTCACTAAATATTTTACACATATCTTAACCTGCATAGGATCAACATGTTGTATTGTTCCTGTCGAAAATACTATAGTGGATGTTACTTTTTTCGGGTACTTCGACTATTCTGCATAATAGAACTTTTTTTTCGTACGCCACTGACATTATCTGATACATATTTCTAAAATAACGGCTCCTTAGTAACAATTTTGATCTCTTGTAATTTTGCTCTAACTATGACAGTTTTCGAGATATTGGCCGTTGTTTCTCTGACAGTGTAATGTCGTTATTATAATTTTCTCGAATTTTCTTTATGACTTATAAACGAACGCTTAGATTTTTTCATGTTTGGGGGATAATGCCTATTAATTAAGGCGCATAAAACAAGCGGTAAGAATGTTCAAAAACTTGCACAGTGGCGGGGTGGAAGGGGTGCTCCACCCCTTTCGTAAACAGAACTTCTACGCCAATGACTATTTAAAAATAAGTGTTATTTTCATTATCTACATACAGTTTAACAAAAATAATGTCCCTTCTTCTGTTTCGAAATTCCTGTGCGTTTCCTAGTTATTTTGATTTTTAGTGTTTGAAGTGGTACTAAATTAAGTGATTTATTTATTAGCAATAATAATTATCGGCTAAATATTTAATTCTTTCAACGAAACCTACCTAAATATGGTTTGTTAAGGATTCTAAAAAGCCGAAATCTCTTTATCTCTTTCCAAGTAATTACAATTACAAAAAAAAACATTAGATGAGCATTGATGTTAATGTTTATGGAGATATAAACATTTTTGAATTTATAGCAATATTTAATTAGCAATAATAATTGTGGAATAAATAACAATTGTTAGCAATAATGATTTATAAATAACAATTACAAGAATTAATAACAATAACACTAGTACCTACATACATAAAATTAGATACTTTGTTCAAAATGTAAACCGTTCTTCTCAATACACATTTCACTGCGACGTATCATAGAACGGTTATTGTTTAGCCAATTTCTTACATTTCTGCCATAATGGGCCGGGCACCCATCAAGTTGAATCCAAGACTGTCTTCTTAAATTCAAAGGAATGACTTCCCATATATTACAATGGTGTTCTTCTAAAAATTGTAGGAAATTTTCTGAATTTACACGTTGTGGCAAGAAATAAGGTCCAAACACGTGGTTGCCGTAAATTCCAATCCAGACATTTGTACTAAATGCATGTTGAAAACTTCGTGGTCGAATGGCATGTGGGTTTTCATGTGCCCATACATGCAGATTGTGAAAATTTACTATACCACGACGAGTAAAACAAGATTCATCAGTCCACAGTATATTGGATAAGAAATCCCTATTATTTTGAATGGAGTTAAGAACCCACCTACAATAAGTAAGTCTTCGTTCAGCGTCACCTGGACATAAACCTTGAACAGGTTGAAAATGATATGGGCGTCTGTGATCCCGTTTTAAAACCCGGGAAATTTTATTTTGGGAAATACCAAGAGCAATAGCAGCACGTCGAGTACTTGTCGTTGGGTTCCTATTAAATTCCCGCAATATACGGTCTCTATCTCGTCCACGGTTGTTCTGTCGGCCCCCGGGTACATTTTTAAAACCCTGGTTAACAAATCGACGCGACGGTGGATACTCACAAAAACGGAATGATGAGGTTGTCGTCTATTTTGAAATCTTCTTCGATACTCCCTAGCTGCGTATCTTGAATTCCCATTTGCGAACCCATAAATAAAATGAATGTCGGCTTGTTCGCTATTTGTAAATGTAAACGGCATGTTACACTAATTAAAATCTGGCAAATCACATAAAATAACTTTTTAATCTTAAAAATAATAATTAATAACAGTGAAAATATTCAAGATGAAGCAAAATTGTTTGTAGATAAACTTGTAATACGTCAAACTGTCGTTTCAAAATATGACATAATGCTTACTTGTTTTCCAAGGAGTATAATATTTTGTTGCAATTATTACGTACAGTTACAAATACGCTAGTTTTAAATGGAAATTATTTAGCAAACAACAACAAAAATTGAAACAGAAATTGGTACATGCACAAGTTTAATAAAACTTAAAGGAAATTTTTAAGACTTTTGGCAACTGCACAATAATCTATTGTATTGTAAGTACATTTGTAATTTAACAGATTTCAACATATAAAAGTATTGTATTTGAGTAAGGCTTGATATAACAAATATTTATTTTGACTACATTGGAAAAAGATAAAGAATAAGAGATTTCGGCTTTTTAGAATCCTTAACACACCATATTTAGGTAGGTTTCGTTGAAAGAATTAAATATTTAGCCGATAATTATTATTGCTAATAAATAAATTACTTAATTTAGTACCACATCAAACACTAAAAATCAAAATAACTAGGAACCGCACAGGAATTTCGAAACAGAAGAAGGGACATTATTTTTGTTAAACTGTATGTAGATAATGAAAATAATAGTTTTTTTTAAATAGTCTTTGGCGTAGATCTTCTGTTTACGAAAGGGGTGGAGCACCCCTTCCACCCCGCCACTGTGCAAGTTTTTGAACATTCTTACCGCTTGTTTTATGCGCCTTAATTAATAGGCATTATCCCCCAAACATGAAAAAATCTAAGCGTTCGTTTATAAGTCATAAAGAAAATTCGAGAAAAAAAATTCTAAAAACGACATTACACTGTCAGAGAAACAACGGCCAATATCTCGAAAACTGTCATAGTTAGAACAAAATTACAAGAGATCAAAATTGTTACTAAGGGGCCGTTATTTTAGAAATATGTATCAGATCATGTCAGTGGCGTACGAAAAAAAAGTTCTATTATGCAGAATAGTCGAAGTACCCGAAAAAAGTAACATCCACTATAGTATTTTCGACAGGAACAATACAACATGTTGACCCTATGCATGTTAAGATATGTGTAAAATATTTAGTGAATATATCATTCCGTTCAGAAAATATTACACATTAATGTAAAAAAAAATTAAATTTTAACACCCTGTATCTTCCTTAGGAAGCTAGATCGGCCATATATTTACAGGCACTTTTCTTTTTAAAAACGTGCGTTCTATCCCCTGTTAAAGTTTGTCTACAAAAAACTGACTCACCCTGTATATCTATATATATACGATAAATATAAATAGTTATAACATACAGAACTTATTAGTAAAATATTATTGATATCACTTACTGAATTTGATTGATAGATTACCCGTTCTCCGGTAATTTCCCCATTTTTCTTAAATAATAAAAATTGCACTAAACATATTTCCAAACACAAACTATCCTTACTGAGACTTTGTGTTAGGGAATGCTTGAAACAGAATGGAAGACGGTACGAAATTATACCAGATATTTTCAGTATAGGTCAAATATACTAAATCCGATATTTCCACGTATAAACTCTCCGGAGGCTATTCACATAATAATTTCCAACAAGGTACAGAATTATTAAAATATTCTGGCCAGTTCTTCATTCAAATGAGGATCATATCTTACACAATACGCATGCATAAAATGACCATTGCGTAAGAAGCGGTCCAGATCTGAAAGAAGGCGAGCCAATGCAATGGCGTGAATTTTGTCATAAAATGTTAAAATTGCATGTTTGACAATGGGGGGATGTTCACGGCTGGCCTTTAGGCTAGAGGGATAAGAAATCGAATGGGGGGACCAAGGTTTGTCCTGAACAATATAAGCTCACCCACTGCGGGTTGGAAATCAGTCGAGTTTTTGTTTAAACATGAAGGTAAATACTGAAATAATTTATATAAATGAAGATATGTGTCATATGAAGTGGTTCTTCGTGAATATGCCGATATAAATGTACAAAATATTAAGTTATTTGTTTGGTTCTAGGTCTATTTGTGCCTATTGTTAGTTGCCGCTATCGCCTGCATCGCAGAGGGTGAGTTTTTTTGCGAATTTACTGTATATTAAACGTTACAACAGAACAAGGTCTCGATTTCTTCTGCTCTAAAAGTTTTTTTTAAAACACTATTTCCGTTTGCTTCTTGTAAACTTTGTCAAGACTTTAATCTCGTTGAGTAAAAAACTTTTTTTTCAGTAAAACATTATATATGTAACATAATTAGGGACCTAAACATAATTAGGACTTCAATTGTGTTATAATTAAATCAGTTACGTTTAATATCTTCTTCATTATTTTACTCATGAAATAAATTATCATGTTCTTATTTGTAAATGTAATAACACACCAACATATTATTTTAAGAAATCGCGTTTTTTAAATAATATAAAGATACTTGGATTTTTGGATATTTCTTGAACTTATAAAATAAATTATAACCTGCCAAACATAATATTGTTAAAATATGAATTATATCTTCAATTGTAGCTTATCAAACAGTTGCAAAAGAAATCGTCTTGATATACCTACACTCTCATGTTGAAATAGCAATTTATGTAACCCAATGTTCCCAGTTGGGAAAAGTACCTACTATTTTGTGTAACGAGAAGATTTCTGGGGAACGAGCGCGAGCGAGTTCCTCAAAAGGATGCCATTTACACAAAATAGTGTTTCTCAACGTGTTTCGTACAAGATTTTTTCTAATTTTCACCAATTTTGTACTTTATGAGAAGAAAACTGTGAATTTTATACGTTTAAAAACAATCCAGTAGGTTGCAACGGTGTGACAGCTCGTCACTTTCATAGCTTGTTAGGTCTAAATAACCTACTATGAAATGACTTTACACAACCAGTTGCGTAATATTTTACTTTTCGTAACTGGTTGTGACAAGTAAGACGTTTCCTAACGTCAAAGAGTTTTGAAAAGTCTCACTTAACATGTCAAAATTAGAAAAAAATATTAGCATTACGTTTAAACTCGGCGGTTTAAATAATATTATCTACAGAAATTGAGCTATTATCCGGAAAGATTTTGACTTTAAATATTTTTGAAAAAGATTGTGAAAAATTAAATTAAGGTGAGATATATTTCGTCAAACTGTGTAATAGTCCATTGACTGTAGAAAAAACAGTGATAGAAGAAACTAATTCTTTCAAGGTATTTAATTGTTTCGTAAATGTATAATGTTTGCTAAAAAATATAATTTAAAGTTTTTTTTTATATGCAAGATCAGATGAATTACGAAATTTAGAAATACCTTTATCATTGTCATTGATAAACCAAAAATCATTGTTTAGTTTAAAAAAAAATTTATATATAATAATTTTTGCGTGTAAAAATTTGAAATAATATGGTATATAGGTCAAAAGTGGTAAAATCGTAAAAAGTAGGTAATTTTGAACGACTGTATCTCGATAAATTTTTAACAATAATACTTTCAGCGCCATTTTGACGGAAATTACGTCAGCTTTCTTCTTTGTGAACCAATTCCTATACATAAGCAGTTATACACAAAAAAATATTAATAATAATATTATATATAAAAAAAACTTAACATTTTTCGGCTTTTTTTCAAATTGTTTTTTGACTTGTTAAATAAAAATTTTATATTATTACTATAATATACCATTTCGAAAGGAAATTTTGAGTTAGTTTTGAGTTTTTGGGTTACAGTTAAAAGACTTACCTAAAAGTGGTCAAATTTGCTGCCCAAAAATACAAGACTAAATTTAATGGATCGCAATTTATGCAATTTATGTACAATTGAACACATGAAACAATAAAACAAATTCATCAGGATCGATCGATAAATAGTCGTCATAGCAAAAAAGTATGTGTCGGTATTTTTGATGCCTTCATATCATCCAGAAGCCAATGAAAACTCAATTACAGTGGTAACGTTCTGGATTCACAGTCGTGGGGTTCAATTCTTCTTCTTATATATTATACATGTTTTGTCTCCGATTGTTTTAAATAATGCGTGGACGGAAACATTCAACATATTTTAGAGTTGTGCTTAAGAGAGAACGGTTGCATTTCGAACATTTAATTTAGATTCATATTAATTTATACCTACGTTCCTATTCTTTTCTTCTATTCTGTGTTTTGTTCTCTGTTTCTTACTACATTTTACTCTTAGTTTTCTTGAGTTAAGTTGTTCATTGTTTACTGTATTCTTATCAATATTGTGCTCGTATTAAATTAAATGTGTTTAGGAACAATATTGCGTCTTCCAATTGTTATTTTCCATGCAGAAGTATGGTATTTTTGTGTACTCGTCTTTTTGTCTTGGTTAAATTTTTATTAATTCGTTTAAACCTCTGGTTCTCAAAATATATATAAAGTATGCTATATTACCGAACTGAAAAAGAGTTCATCTACAAGAATCTGCCGGAAAAATATATTGTAGATGACCGGAACATCTAGAGCGCCATCTTATTGTATATTACATCAAAATAAGCGGAATTCAGAATAAAAATCGACGTATCTGAGGATTTTAGATAGAAACGTCAGTATTAAGAAATATTGATTTTATCCGTTACTTTTCTAACGCACTGTATAATAAAATTATAAGAATGTAACCAACCGTTTGATTCGTCACCACGCCCTCGACATTTTCTACTAGTGTCATTTAATTCGGAAATTTATTTTTACGTGACATGTTCGACATTTAATTTGTCTTTGACGTCGATAAATGTTACTTGTTACTTATATTTTGGAATTGATTTATTTCTATAATAATGTGTTACAAATTTTTACACTATAATATCTATAATGTCCTATCCTAGGGCGTTATAGATATTCATACTATAGTAATATAATAACTCCTATAGTCGTAAATTTTTGTGTGGTCCTTCGTGTTATGGTTTTAAAATAACTGTCAAAAGTCGTTATCGTTCGTTATTTAGAGGTTATAAGAAACTATTTTTTGCGAAAATCTCGGCGATAACGATCTTCTTATGACAAAAGTAATTATTGTAAAATTAACATCAAATTTTATTAATCTTTTTCGGCTTTTCCCTGTCTACATTTTATTGTTTTTCTAGTTCCTATAAATATATCCACAGACCCAGTCACAAAACAATATAGATACATCTTGACTATCAAATAAATCGTTCCTATTTACATCGGGTGCAAAATTCAACTGATAGAAAGTTCACAAAAAAAAGCTTAATGAGAATTATACCGGATTTTCAACTATTTTTTGTCTATTTGAACTGGATTATAAATGTGTGGCGCCATACAAAACTATACGTAATCAATGACAATAATTATTAAATACAAATATGAGCATCTGGAACGGTGTGCGTTTCTACATTCTAGTAAGAAATTATTCGATTCACGTAATTATTGCGCTTTATAGGGGCTCCTTATCAAGAATTTCCTTTTTCTAATAAAATAATTTCTAAATGCAGATACATAATTTAAGTACTTGAATATATTTTCTGTTATTAGTTCTAATTTTAATTTGCCAACAAATATGGCAATTTACTCTCACTTACTTATCACTGCTTGCTCTACATATTTATGGTGATGTACTTATGTATTTGGAAATTATCCATATAATTAGCTGGTACTTGGAAAATAACAGGCGAATATGTAGTAAGTGTTAAAGCCATATCACTAGATGTAAATTCCACATTCCCTAATATGGCCAATAAATTCTGATATTAAAATTTCGTAATCACAAAAACTGTTAACATAGTGGAACAAGCAATTCAGGCTCTCTGTTTTTTTTTACTTTTGCCACCGTTTTGTTCTAGGCTTTGTCAGGTTCGTTACGTAATCTGATAATACATAATTGCTATAAGGTATAATAATTGGCAAAATACTTCTTACAGCATTTCTCTGTATAATATGTATTTTTTTCCACTTTTAGAAAAAATTATTATTGTTTGAAAGTTTAAAAAGGGGTGAAATTATTTATTAACAATTTTTCTAGTTTGTCACATCTTTGTCATCTTCCTCAGAAACGTAATTAATTATGAATAATAACCCCTCAGTGATTTTATGTGTATGATATAAATTATGATGTGTATATTTTTAATTCTTTATGAGCAAACTATCAATTTTACGAAGAAAATTCAAAAGATGAAAAGGTGCTGATTGAGGCCGTCTTTGCACATACAATTTTTAAGTAGGTACATGTAATTTTAAGCACATATAATTTTTAAACTCTAAAAATTTCTGCTGAAAAATTTTATAGGCGTTGATTTTTGTTGCCCCCTTGTGACAATAATTCAAAATTACAAAAACAGTCACAAACCGTCATTTTATTAGTACATGTTATCCGCCGAATTTCATTCTTCTAAATTCTTCAATTGAGGAGAAAATAAATAAAAACAGTATTTTCTCCAACTTTAGTGGACTGTATTTTGAAGGACTTTAAAAAAAATATATGAAAGTCCCCCTTAATTTTTGCTGAAAATTCATCTCTCAAAATATTTCGCATCAGTTCAGAAAAGCCCTGTACTTGTATATTGTACCTAGTCCCAGAGATGAAGGGCTTTAAATTTGGACTAGAAAACTAAATTTTGTAGGAAATTCGATCAATATTCTGCGTTATAAGTTATGACTCGTAATTTTAAAAATAAGACATCTGGAAATTTTTAAATTCCAAGATATCTCAAACATTTTGTAAAATTTCAAAATTACATTCCAAAAAATTTTTAATTTTCAAATACTGACTTATAACTTCGAATATTTAATAAATATTCTGATTTATAAATAGAATTTTTTAAATTCCGAGTTATAATAATGCAGAATTTTAAAATTCTGAGTTAAATGGCTACGTTATTATAACTTGGAATATAAAAAAAATCGTGTTAAAAGTAGGAATTTTCATTCAAAATTCCGTGATATATTGTTATCTCGGAATTTTACATAAAATTTTTGTGATATCTATTTTGCTTTTCTCGAAAATTTAAAATTCGGATACATAACTTAAAATTTTTATGTAAAATTCAGTTATAAAATCAGTTGTAGAAGTTCAGTTGAAAAATTAAATTTGAGATAGGTAACCAACTGTACAGTACATTTTTTTCTAGTCGTCACAGATCATGTTAATCATTTTTAAAGTTTACGCAATTGCTTTTTCGCTTGTGCAATAATATTTAGTAATCTACTTTAATTAAATATACTAATTCATTACATAGAGAAATAAGCAAATAGATCAATAATAATAATATAATAATTTGCAACTGGTAAGTGTATCTTCCCTATTACTCATCTATTTGCTTATTTCTATATATATATATATATATATATATATATATATATATATATATATATATATATATATATATATATATATATATATATATATATATATATATATATATATATATATATATATATATATATATATATACATATATATATATATATATATATATATATATATATATATATATATATATATATATATATATATATATATATATATATATATATATATATATATATATATATGTATATATATATATATATATATATATATATATATATATATATATATATATATATATATATATATATATATATATATATATATATATATATATGTGTGTGTGTGTGTGTGTGTGTAGATGCCATTTAATATAAAAAATACGTTGATTAAACTTCAGGGCACGCAGCAATAAAAGTGATTTATGCTCAATATTAAACACTATAAAATATGCAAAAAATTACAAAATTCTCTGTAGCAATGGCATATGTCAGTGAGTGGCACAGTGCTTTGGAACCTAAATGGTGTTATTAACGCAGTTGAGTAACACATACGGTGATAAAATTACAATTTTGACAATGGACGTGCCAATTATAATAATTCTCATACCTACAAATTGTATTATTCCAACAAGATGTTAATTGAAGAAATATTTAGGAATTCTCTAGCAATACCCTCACTATTAAAATGATATACAATAACGTAACTAATTTAGCATACCAGGCAAGTAAATAATAGCTATTTATGTAAACAGTTGGGAAAAGTACTATTTTGTGTAACGAGCAGATTTCTGCGGAACGAGCGCTAGCGAGTCCCGCAAAAGGATTTTTATATTTTATAAGAAGAAAACTATGAATTTTATACGTTTAAAAACAATCCAGTAGGTTGTAACGGTGTGACAACTCGTCACTTTTATAGTTTGTCAGGTCTAAATAATCTACTATGTAATGAACTTTACACAACCAGTTGCTTAATATTTTACTTTTCGTAACTGGTTGTGAAAAGTTAGACGTTTCCTAACGTCAAAGGGTTTTGAAATGTCCCGCTTTACATGTCAAAATTAGAAAAATATAATTTAAAGCTTATTAGTAATGTATAAACTCAATTTCTATTAAATAGTAAAATCGTTTATTTCAGACGATTGATCTAAAATAGTCCACTAGCAATGAGTGTAGCGGCATCGTGTTCATCGATAAAAGAATTTCGTCACATCTGCCTCTTTAATTATTAGTATTACACTATAAAACTACTATTAATAATACGTAACGGATAAATTCTTCTCACGAATCATTACTAAATATAGATTCCCTCTGACCATTTTCCCTCTGACCTAGTCATTTTCACAATAGGTCAATATTGTTTATTATGTACAGTATTGTATAAGCTAGAAATGTAGTTTAGTGGTCAGCCTGCTCAACGTTTTATTCTTTCAGCTGGTTATCTTAGCTATGGCGGGTACGGAGGCGGCTATGGGGGCGGATATGGGGGCGGATATGGCGGCGGCTATGGGGGCGGCTGGAGATCTGGCGGTGGATATGGTGGTGGATACGGAGGTGGTGTAAGAGTAATCAGAGTATATTCTGGAGGTCATGGAGGTGGATACGGAGGCGGTTATGGGCGTGGATACGGAGGTGGATACGGAGGTGGATATGGAGGTGGATACGGAGGTGGTTACGGAGGCGGCTGGAGATCAAGTAAGATGATGCATTTATATTACTTCTAATACTTCCATTCGATTTGTTTTCAGTGTCTAAAAATGTACACTATGATTTTTTGAAATATGTTCCTGTTACTGCATTCATATCAACTTATATTATTTAATAAGAGAATTAATTGCTAATAGATAGTTCGGCCAATCACTGAAGATATTCAAGTATCTGGCCTAAATTATGTGTATATATATATTTGTAGGTACTAGTTTTGACCAGTTTTTGTTATTATTTTATTTGTTTTAGGTGGATGGTGGTAATTTCCAGCAAACCTCTATTATAAATAAGGACTACAAAATCATGATTTGGATATATAATTCGAATTTCATCCCTGTACATTTTGTAAATTGTATTTAATACGTTTTCGTAATAAACTGTTTTTATTAAACACATTCTTTATTGAAGAAAAATAACGTGGAGTTTCATCCACAAATTTATCGAATTACCCGGTGTGCATAGTCTACATTATGGGACCTAGAATTGATCCTTATGGAACTCTCATATTTACGTTTGTCGTAATTTTTATTGCCTATATTTACATATCAGTAACAGGGTGTTTCTAAATTGTAGCGAAAGATTTCAAAGCGTGATTGTTCAGAAAAAAATAAGGTGGGTCCCGCATATAAATTGATTTCCAAAACCCCCTCTCCTCCAAGTTACAGCCCTCTAAAATTGGGGGAAATAAATAATTTTGAATTATTTTCTCCACTATGGAATTTAGAAGAATGAAATTTGGCGAACAACTTGCACTAATACAATGGCAGTTTGTGACAAATTTTGTTACCTGAGTTATTGTTTCAAGGGGGTAAAAAACCAACTCCTATAATATTTTTCTTCAGAATTTTTTTCTGCAGAACGCGTCGATATTTCTTTATTTAAATATGATGTACAAATATAGCTTCAATATGCAACTTTTTTGCTTTTTTGTGTTCTTCAAGAAATTGATTGTTTGCCCACAAAAAATTAAGTTATGCTCACATTGCCTTTCAAATAAATTCACTGAGCGGGGTTGTCAAATAAAGTCATAATGACAAATATTTAAGTCATTATGACATTTAAGTATAATTTTGTTAATTTATCGCAATTTTACAGTTAAAATAAATATAAACCGCTTGTTAAAATAGTAAACTATGCAGATGCCGAAATGGCAGATATGCATTTTCTATATGATCGTGGTGATGGAAATGCATTAGAAACTCAACGACTTTACTGAGCGTTATGTCAAAAACGAACCTCATCATGGCATATTCACACGTATTCATGAATGTCTACGAGAAAATGGTATTTTTTTAAGAAGAACTGTCGAATGCGGAAGTGCTCGAGAGGTAAGAACCGCACCGCTAGAGGAAGCTGTTCTTAATTTAATAGAAGAATTTTCTTAAACAAGAACAAGAAAAATTGCCGATATATTGAATGTAAGCTATTTCACGGTATTTAGAATTTTAAATGAACAGCAATTGTATCCGTACCATATCCAACGAGTACAAGCGCTCTTACCTTGATACGTCCTACCCGGTCTATTTTTTTTATGCATAATTTAGATCATCACCCAATTTACACAGTTTCATAAAATGTGTGGCTTGGTGTCATTGATGATTATTTAATTGGCCCATATTTCTATCCAATGAAATTGAATGGAGACGCATACTGCCATATCCTTGAAGAGTGCATACTGCCATATCCATATTTCTTGAAGACGTCCTTGTGTTCAAATTAGGCAGGAACTATGGTTCATGCATGATGGCGCTCCAGCCCATTTTAGTATTAACGCCCGTCACCAGTTTATCCAAATCGTTGGATAGGCCGAGCAAACCCCCAGACTTGGGCCGCCCGATCTCTAAAATTAAATCCGTTGGGTTTTTGCAATTGGGGTTTTCTTAAAAGGTTGGTTTATTCAACTTCCGTTAAAAATGTAAAGAATTTAAGAGATCGCAATGTAGCATCATGCGAAACTATTAGAAATACATCCATATTATGTCAAACAATACGGAATTCAATAAGACGAAGAGTAGAGTCGTGTTCTTTTTCGGTAGGGGGCCATTTTCAACATTTATTATGATTTTTGTGATTGATATTTTGATACCACTGTTGTTAGTTTGTTACTATTGTTTGTTACAATAGTGCACTTATTTAATATGTTATTATGGTATTTTGTAATTTATAGTTTCATTCAATTAATTAAATAAAATTGTCATGTTTTATAAAGTCCATTACAGTAACTCTCTATAGATTAGGAAAACAAGAACAATGACAATACCTGTCATAGTGATTTTCTTTGACAACAGCTTACTCGACTATTTCACCGAATAATAACCCATCGATGAATTTATTTGAAAGGCGATGTGAGTATAATTTTACTTTTTTGTGAGCAAACAATCAATTTCTGAAAGAAAACTCAAGAGAGAAAAAAGTTGCAAATTTCTTTGCATATTTTTAAATAAATAGATGTCGACGCGTTAAAAAGTTCTGAAGAAAAATATTATAGGGGTTGGTTTTTTACCCCCTTGTAGCAATATCTCAGGGTTACAAAAATTATCACAAACTGTCATTTTATTAGTGCAAGTTGTCCGCCAAATTTCATTCTTCTAAATTATTCCATAGTGGAGAAAATAAATAATAAAAATTATTTTTTCCCCAACTTTAGAAGGCTGTAACTTGGAGGAGAAGGTGATGAATGTGTACAACTGATAATATTGGCCGGGGAAGGATTAATCTATCGTAAAATAGCTGAGTAGCTTGGAGGTTCTCCTACAACAATATCCCGCATTATTCAACGCTTTGAAGAAACCAATTATCATAATAATGGACGTCGTGAACAAAGAACACCTCGCGGACCAACGATTCATGATCGTTTTATTCGAATATATGCTTTGAGAGAACAAAGAGTAGAAGTCTATAATGTAAACCTCGTCAACCATGCTAAAATAAACTTTCTGCAGATTTTCTGCACCACCTTTAAACAATCCTGGCTCCATTTTCTTACCATAATGTACAGAAACAAATCAAAACACAATTCTTAGAAGAACGCGCAAAACATAACCACAAAACTAAGCGTAACCAACTACAGCTGTGAGAATGGGGTATACGTTCTGATAAATATTGCTGCCAACTTAATTCCAGGCTGTGTGACGTCACTCAACCTCAAAGTCAAATGAGCTATTGTAAATATTTATTTTTTAAATAAACACTGAGATTTATATTAGAAACAAAGTTGGACGATGCGAATCTATCACTTAGCTTTCAAATAAACAAATTCGATTTAAGATTTAAAAATCTAGTGAAAAAGCCCATTATAAATAAAACAAAACAGAAATTTTTGAAGAAAATTTACGATCTCTACTTACTCGAAGGTGCAAATATACTAAACGGAAAAATCCGCCGCAGAGGCCCCGACATTTAAAAGCCGCTACCGACTTTATTTTTAAAAAGAGACCACATGTTAATCACAATCAACAAAATGAAATCGATTAAGTTGCGGTTTTTGAAAAAAAAATATTTAAATAGCTCTTTGCATAAGAAAGTAATTGTTGAGAGAAAAAACATGTTAATTTAAAAACATATATTGGCAATTTGTTGTATTTTTTAAATATTATTGTTTCTTATTATAGTTTACAATTTTCTTTTAGAAAAATATATACCAAAAGAAAGGAAATTGAACGAGGAATAAAACGAAGAAAAAAGTTGTTCTACCTTCTTTTGAAAAAAAGTTAGTTAGTGTCCAAAGTAAAACAAAGTTTTATATTTAAAAAAGAATTAAATCGACAATTATTATTTTCATTAGAGAGCCAACATGTTCCATTGTGGCATTGTGTACAAAACTCGAAAGAGACTCGCCTGCTGTTGACAGTTAAAAAAATAAAATAAAAAAATTGTGCTGCTAGTACTCGAGACTGATGTGTAAACATCTCGTATGCGGTAACGGTATGCGTTTTTTTTTAAAAATATTAAATTTTTTGTTATATATATATATATATATATATATATATATATATATATATATATATATATATATATATATATATATATAGTCATGACAATATTCCACCTACACATTAATATTTTAACTGCCATACGGGCCCTAAGTTGTACTTGCATTTACATCATGTACACGCTAACCGCCGCCCTAACAAAGCACCAAGTATACGAGATTGAACAAAGCATATAGCAGTCATACGATGGTGCAGCGGTGCAAGTCCCGCTTTCCAAAAATCAGGGATTGCTGGTTCGATACTCACATCAGGACTTTTTTAATAAGGTAGGCAACACAACACACACCATGGAGTGTGGCGATGTAAACGCCAACTATCAGGTAGTAGCTGAATTAATTTAGTAGGTAGGTACTGTGCATGATATTTGATGGGTTATGATCTCACATCCGCTTTCACATTTCCGTCCCTTTTCCCGAATTTTACCTTCATATTGCTGTTATAAATGTTTACACAGCAAAAAAAATAAGATAAAATATTTGTCAAATTGAAATTAAACAAACTGCCATGTACTTAAGAACTATATTCAATTAAAAATAAAATCACATATTAAAGCATACTGAATTTCACAGAAAAGTTCATAGCACCTAATAAGTCGCCGAACCCGCATGAGCCGACGCACTTGAGTAACCTGTAACATAAATTGCAATCAAGATACAGCCCTAATCATATATTATGCTAAAGCACTCACTTGACGCTCCTGCAACAGCACTAGATTTGGCAAATGAGTTCGAGCTTGCGAATGAACCTGCTTTCGAGAAGGAGCCTCCAAAGGCGTTTTGTCCAAACAGGTTATTAAATGCATTACCAAATCCAGTACTCGCTCCTGCTGAACTGCCTGCAGAAGAATATGAACCACTACTACTTCCTCCTTTTACACCGAAGCCTGATCCGGCATTGGAACCGCTTGATGCATATCCGTTTCCGACACCCCCTCCGAACGGACCTCCAAAGTTAAAAGCAGGTGCACAACGTCCAGTAGAACAACCTACAAGAACAAAATCGACTGAGCTCAGAAATGTGTTGTTCCTAATTACTAAAAACCGCTTCTAGGATCAAGCTGATTTTCAGAGCCTAAATTCTAATACGTCCGAATTTAGCTCCCAAAATTATTTCAAATATTCTTAATCTAATTAATATAGTTTTAGAATCGGTCTCTTTATAGTCTTGTTTTACGTATTAAAAACTTGTGATCGATGAATGCAACACTTTTTATAATAAATCTTTAATTTCTTTAATATCTTTAATACTTTCTTTAATATCTACTCCTCATTCTAACTTCTAACACTCTGGGCTAACAATAGTTAGCCCAGAGGCTTGTGCGGTAAAGGGGGCGGCATATTATTTTCACGCTTTTCATCATGACTTCATTAGAACGTGTAATATGTACACTAACCTGTACCACCAGATCCATGACCTGAACCTTGTGCTCCATACCCAGTAGCAAAGCTGCCGGATGTCGCGCCTGCACCAGCCCCGGTAGTGCTTGTTAAACCACAAGCACTACCGGAACATCCCGATCCACCGGATCCAACGCCTATTCCTCCACCAACACCTAGGCCTTTATTATGGCTCCCAGAGGAGCCAGAAGACCCACTTGACGAACCTGCTCCTTCTGCGGAACTTCCAGGATACTCGTTTCCAGAAGTTATAGATCCATCCGGTTTGTATACATTCACTGAACCAGTGGCGAAACCATCACTACCAGCATCTAATAAACTCGCAGTTAATATAATCACAAAATATTCTCATTTTTTTACTAACCTAAATTTGAACCAATACTACTATCATATCCTCCAGTGGCGCTACCGTATGAACCTCCAGAAGGTTTACTCGAACCACAAGAGCCAGTAGAGCAACCTGTGTTACCAGAACCGATCTGGTAGCTATTACCAGTTGTACTAGCTGAAACAGAGCCTGGTCCACTGAAAGTCGAACCTCCTGGTCCAGATCCTGATGGGACATAAGTTCCACTTGCCGGTCTATCCTTCCCAGAATTTGGGGATGCGTCGGGTTTCTGAATGATTACAGATCCAGTTGCGAAACCTTCATTCGATTTATCAACTGCAACATCTACAACTTGTATTTCAGAAATAATATGTTACACCGTAATGTAGTTAAAACATACCTTCAGTGGCAGAACTACCACTTGTTCCCACATTTGAACTTGAATCCCCGTAAGACGGAAGGCTATGTCCATCGATTGGAAGGCTACCAGTACCTGGTCCAGGCAAAACAGATCCAGCAGTATCTTTAGTACCATCTTGTCCTAAGGGAGAGCCGGTTGGTTTTTGATATAACCCAGGTGAAACCTCGAAGTGCAAGCCTCCAGATCCCGGTCTATCGTAGAAGCTACCAGAAGATATTGGGGAGTCTTTATTATCTTTGCTGATAAACACGATGCTGCCTCCAGGTTTCTGTGCAGATCCAGTGCCGGTAGGATAACTAGACGATCCCGTGGAAGTATACTCGCCAGACGAAGTAATGGGTTTATAATGTGTGGCAGGACCAAACGGTACATTACCAGAACCTTTGTCCGGTGAAGATGAAGTGGGAATAGATGGCTGGTTTGTGAATGAAGCGCCTGTAGAGCCTGATAGGTCCCCATATTGACCTGAAGGATTAAGATATTAAATTAAAATCCTTAGATTTTTCAGTCTGTTTGCTATCTAATTATGTACTTCATTGTTATTTATCAGAGGGTGTTACTATTGTCCATGAGTTGATTATAGTTTGACCATTATTGGTGCTATATTATGTAATTACCGGATGAGCTAGTTGCTCCTGCATCAGCCTTGGCTCCTGCTTCTGCAGAACCAAAAGCTCCAGCTGAAGCTGGTTTGCTGTCATGTATACTACCAGATGGCCCTGGGAAGGGTCCCTTACAACATCCAGGTGAACCATTTGCTGAAGAACCAGCAGGTGCCACTGGCAGAGAAGGTTTGTAGCTGCCTTGTGTAACGAAGCTGCCACTAGCTGGAGAGCTACTGCCAGGATATGATCCATAATAATTTCCTGCGAAGAAATTGTAAGCATTCGCTCTAGTAAATGCCTTGTCATAACATACCTGAAGATGATTCTGCATCTGCATTGGCATTGGCACCAGCTACGGAGTTATCGCCAGAGGAACCACTTGGAGTTGAGATAATAGGTGCTACTGGCAGTGATGGTTTGTAGCTGCCGAAATCTCCAGATGAACTATCACTACCGCTAGTGGACCCTGCTCCTCCTGGGCTACTCGGCGTCACATAGTTGTTAATACCTGGTGATGTACTGCCAGGGTACGATCCAGAATATTGCCCTATAGACAGATACAAATATATACATGTTTTTAACTCATTCTCAATACAACGTACCTGATGATGATTGAGCGTCTGCATTGGCATTAGCTCCAGATACGGAAGTACTACCAGATATGCCACTTGGAGTAGAGTTAATGGGTGCAACTGCGAGTGATGGTTTGTAACTATCGGCATTCCCAGACGGATTGTAAGAACCGCCTGTGGACACGCCTCCTGGGCTAGTTGGAATACCATAGCTGCTAGTACCTGGTGATTTGTGGTCGGGGTAATATCCAGAATATTGCCCTGAAAAAAAAATGATGTATATATTTTCTTAACTCATTCTCTCTGCAACGTACCTGATGATGTTGCAGCATCTGCATTGGCATTAGCACCAGCTACGGAGCTTCCAGTAGAAGAACCACTTGGAGTAGAGATAGTGGGTGTAATTGATAGTGATGGTTTGTAGGTGCCAGACGGATAAGAACCACTAGTAGGTCCTACTCCTCCTGTAACAGATGGACTATTTGGAGTAACGTAGCTGCTAGTACCTGGTGACGTGCTGCCAGGGTAAGATCCATGATATTGCCCTAAAAATATTTCATATTAATATTTCCCTAACTCATTTTTGATGTAGCATACCTGATGATGATTCAGCTTCCGCATTCGCATTAGCTCCAGCTTCAGAACTACCAAAACTACCGCCATAGGAAGGTATATTTCCACCATGTGGTACTTGTGAGCAGCCGCCGGTTTTAGTACCAGAGGCATATTTGCAACCAGCTCCATATGCTGGAACTGGACCTGGTGCAGACGTAACATATGTTCCTCTTATCGGAGCAGGGCTTCCAGGATAAGGTACTGGATGTGGTTGTGGAGATATTATTCCTATGGGACCGAAATGGTCAGGTCGTACCAATGGAACACCTGGGGTTACGGAATAGGGCACATTAGGTACAGGAACGGAACCTCCATTGCATCCTGTTCCATCTTTATTTTTCTTTCCAGGGGTATATTGGCAGATTGGACCAAATACAGGCGCGCCTCTAATTGGTGCAACAGACCCTGGATGTCCTGCTCCGCTTGGTATACCAGCAATAGGTCTGCTGTCGTAAATGCTTCCAGAGGGACCAGGTAAGGATCCTATCAATCCTGGCGTTAATCCTGAACCACCTGTGGATGTGGCGATGCTCGTACTCCCCGTAGCTTCGTTTACGTTAACTCCTGCGCCTTGTACTGGCTTGCTAGCGTGTATGTTACCGGAAGATCCTGGAAGTGTACCGATTACGATGGGAACTACAACTCCTGGTGTTGAGGTACTTCCTCCATGTGCACTACCACTTCCAGTTGTTTGATGATTATAGGACCCTGAACCAAAACTACTAGTAGTACTTGTACCTGGTTTGCTATCGTATATGCTACCAGAGGGAACACCTGGAGTTACGGGATATGCTGCTCCGCTCGATATACTAGCAATAGGTTTGCTATCATAAATGGTTCCGGACGGACCTGGTAAGGATCCTATCAATCCTCCTGTTAATCCTGAAACACCCGTGGATGTGGCGATACTCGTACTCCCTTCGTTTACGTTAACTCCTAGGCCTTGTGCTGGCTTACTAGTGTATATGCTACCGGAAGATCCTGGTAGAGTACCGATTACGCTGGGAACTACACCCCCTGATGTTGAGGTACTTCCACCTTGTGCACTACCACTTCCAGGTGTTTGGTGATTATAGGAACCTGAACCAAAACTACCGGTAGTACCTGTAGCTGGTTTGCTGTCGTATATGCTACCAGAAGGACCTGGTAATGTGCCAATAATGGCTGGTATCGAACTGGGTGTAACAGTTGGTGTAGCGCCAGGTCCAGTAGATGGTTTATTGTAGGATCCCCCAATCACATAGGAACCACCTGAGGAAGTTCCTGTAGTTGGCAAATTACTAGCTCCACCAGCGGGTTTACTGTCGTAAATAGTACCAGAAGGACCTGGTAATGTGCTAATTAAAGCAGGACTTACTACGACACCGTTTCCATGGCTATATGATCCACCAATCCCTGATGCTGCCGCTCCGCTTCCTGTTGATGTAGATCCACTACCTCCGGTTGTTAACCAAGCTGGATCAGGTCCACCGCCTCCTGGTGGGGCCGGTTTAGAGTCGTAGATGCTTCCTTTAGGTCCAGGGAAAGGTCCCTTGCAACAGCCACCAATTCCAGATTGTTTACTACCACTAAACTGGCCACCAGAAGTTGGATAAGATGCTGATCCTGCGAGGCTAGGGCCACTAGTCGGCGTATATACGCCACTACTGTACTTCCCACTTTCTCCAGTTGGTAAGTCTCCTAGATTATTAATTACGCCACTTCCTATGCTGCTTTCTCCAGTCTTGTCAAGATTTTCTGAATCATCGCTACTTCCAGATATCGTGTTACTTTCTGGTCTCAGGTTGGATGGGCTTGTGGATCCATCCCCATTTACAGAAAAGCTAGTACTTCCAGAATGTGATCCTGAAACACAAATCAAATAATGTTACACCGAAAGGTAACAAAAATAAGTTTATAAGTTCGCACTCGAATTCCTAAAGAGTAACTCTATAGATATTTTTCTAACTAGTGCGGCAAGTAATATTTTCCCGCTCACCGACAGCCGATTTCCCGCACGCCCAAGCGGAATTCGGTCAGCAATCGAGTGCAGAAGAGACACTTTCCGCACGTGTTAGTACACAATATCTATATTTACACAAGTAGGTACACAATACACACGGTAATATACAATATCTTTTCTATGAACTTTGACTAAACTAAAAGAAAAACTATAAAAATAAAAAAGTCAAATTTTAAATCTGAATAATTTCTTACCGTGTTTTGATTTAGTCAGTCTTAAAAGTTACGTTTTCATACCAATGCTATGATTTCTAAAAATGTCATTTCATTACAAACAATAAATATATAACAAAATATAAATATTCAAGAAAATAATCTGTTTCGTAATTTATTATAAATGTTGCTAAAAAATATGGTTATCTATATTTTTACCGCACATGTGCGGTAAAGTACTTATAATCTACAAATCTACATACTTACCGCACGCTCATATGAAAAAAATATTAACGTGTTTTGGACAGTTATATTTGTATTTCCTTTAACCATTAGAAACATGTCATTAATAAATATTTATAATATGCTCTTCTCTATTGGAATCACCCATCAAGGTACTAGAAATCGGAATATTGATATTCTGATATTGAGAAGATAAACTTGGATGTGAGAATATCGTCT
>CAXKVY010003324.1:0-21379 GCA_964058915.1 Tetropium fuscum
ACTTTGTAGAAATATTCCCTGAATAACGATTGAAAATTTTATTTTTATGCCTCACTAAAAAGTTTTTAGCCCTATCCAACCCTGGCATATTATTGTTTAACTTGATCTATTCTACCGCACTTTTCAAGATAGTCTTTTGCTAGTAGACATAGTAACCCGACCAAAATAGACACTCAAGGTTACAGTAATTCGCATTGAGCTGAAAATTGATACGAATGTTGGTAACACCATTATTAATGAAATTTGAAGTCCCCATCGATCTCACACCTGCAAAAAAATTATTCAAGGGCAAAGTTCGCAAATACGGATTTTTTGCATTTTTCAGCCAAACGGTAAATTTTATCATAATTATTAATAATTGTTTATAAATTAATTATTAATTTATAATTATTAATCAGGCAAATTGTAGATCATGCAATTATCTACAAAAAATGTTCTTACAATTTTTTCCCTAAGAATCACCATTTCTAAGATATATTCCCATTTAAAAAGTTGAAAAGTTGTGTTCTTCATAATATGCACACGTTTCCATGCCATCTGTGAGGTAGTGTACTTGGCGTGTCTTGACATCTTTTCTAACGTGGTTTGCCCGGTAGGACTATATCACGATCTATTGTGGTTCTGTTTAATTAAATAATATTGTATTAAATTATAAATTGTACCATTGGAAAATATGAAAGCGGTGTCAATTATGAGTAATTGGGGAAAACTCTGATTGATAATTGTCTAATGGAACTTCTTCATCTCTTCCTTCTTCTTATGCTTCTTCCTGTTGGATACAAGTAACTTGTTCTAACAGCGATACATCAGATGTCTCCTCGCTGATATCGTAGGAACCCTCTTCTGATGGCGATTCAACATTGGAGCACGACTGGTCTCAACAACTGGTACCTGCTAATGAACAAAAAACCCCTTTTTGCAATTGCAAAAATTGTATTGATGAGTTTATCCGGTGCAGGTGGGAGTAGAGTCTGGATTGGTTCCAAGGTATTGTAAATTAATTTCTAACCCCAGTCTTCAGGGCCCTGTTGATTACCAAGCCGAACTTGAACTTGAACTTGATATTATACCCGAAATAGATGTTGATGAGCAGAAGCAGAGGTTGGAGGAAGAAAGCTAATTGCACTCATTTACTGCTGGGAGTATTTTTTACAAGAGATGTACGAAACATCTAATTTTGAGCTCCATATACAGAAAAGCGAAAAGGAATTGCGTTGGTGATTACAGCTCTTTAAAAACTTTAGCCTAATTAACGAAATCTTGTTATTCAAACAATTTGAAAACTGTTGTTTTACCCCTCCTGAAAATTGCTGCAGTCGTATTCCAGCCAGTTATTGCGTGTAAAAATAGGTTATAAAAATAATCGTAAAAATAGGAAAATAGGATAGGATTTTGAATCGCTATATCTCAGGAATGGTTATTCTTATATTTCTTCCTATTTTTATGACAAAACGTTTGGCTGAAAATGCGATAAACCCATATTTGTGAATTTTGGCTTTTTGAATACGTTTTTTGCAGATGTGGGATCGATTTTTTACATTTCATTTATAATGGTGTTCCCAACATTCGTACTAATTTTCAGCTCTATGCGAATTATTGTAAGTTTACCCTTATTTTTTGAGCTATTTTGACCGGGTCCACATTATCAACTGATAAACCTCATTCTGAAATAATGTTTAAGTGGTGAATAAAACAATCTTCTTCTTCTTCGGTAAAGAGCGTTGAAGGTTCTGTAATCTTGTGTATTTAGTTTTCTTATTTTGCGAGAAAGTGTCGCTTTCGGCAAACTAAATTTCGCGCTAACTTCACATAATGCCATTATTTCCGATTGCCCTAAAAGCGTTAAGACTTTCGTTCGGGTACGAATTGTACGGACTAACATTTTTACCATTTCTGACATTGGTCAATGCACGTTTATACTTCCGAGTGAGACATTCAGTTTAAATCGTTATAGCTGTACTTCCATATAACCCAATTCTTTGTTCGAAATAACCCCCAACCATTTTACCGTTATTTTATTAACCGTTATAAATAAAGAAAATACAAAGTAAACAATTTATCGGCTTGCAGAAATAACCATTAATGCCTAAACATTTAGTGTTGGCACTCACAAATTAGGTAACACTTCACTCCAGTAACAGGAAGTTTTTACGAATATTTTTTACGTTAACTTGTAACCTCTTTTTTGGGAAGCAAAAGCAGTTTCTTCTGTTATAATGAATGTATTAGTCACATTATACCGTTTGAGGAATTTCACGTCAGAACCGTTATGGTCAAGCAACAGCATTATGGTTTTCACAAAAATCTTCACGAAAATAGTAGTCTTCTTTATTATTATCATATTCAGTCAAATCTTCTAGAGAATCATCTAATGTTGTGTTGAAAATTTTTCGTCACAGATAAGGGCAAATGTCAATTAGAAATTACAGTTTGTAGACAAGCCCAAATAATGAAGCTTCGTCAGCAGGAAATCTTGCTGCTCACCCAATTGCTGTATTCGCCAACATAGATTAGTAGTGACCACGTGTTCAGTTACCACAATTCTTTCAGCAAGCAACATTTTATTCTTACCGTGCTTCTATAATAATTTGCAAATTATCTTCATATAAGGATTCGATATTTTACTTTTTAAAACATTATGTTGGTTTTCGCGGGTATGGAATGTAGTTGATGATTTCTTGGTCTCCTCTTACGTATATTCTATTTTTGTATAATGACAATTCGGCAGAGTTACATATTCTATCTTCAGGTTCTTCTCCATAACTGCATGTTGCTACTTCTGGTTGCTTGAACCTTACTGATTTGTTCAACAGTTCCTGACTCGTCGCACATGATTTTGAGTATGGCTTCACGTAATTGAAACTATTTATGGTACCCTTTCATTTGTGAGCTGCGGCGATTTTCGGCTTGGTTGATCACTTTTAATTTGTCTCGCTGCCAATTCTGGTTCTCATGGTGGTAATATTTGCGTGTCATCCCTTTTATTGAGGTTTTGTGGTCTCTTTTTGATATCTTTCGCTTCTCTAATAATTTTGAGTTATAATGTTCTACGTTACTTATCTAACCTTTATGTTTTTATGTTGAAATCTATGGATGAATCTAATAATCTATATATCCTGTTGTCTTCACACGTTGGAACAAGGATGATGTAGTTTGTTGACTTCTGACTTGATGCACATTCTCAATCTAGTTGGTTTTGCACATTGTGTCTATTTGGTGTTTTCGTAGGAAGTTGTTTATCCTTTTCCTTTTACGCGCAAAATAGAAACTTGTCCTTTTGACTCTTCGGTGACTCCCTGGTTCCTGGGCCTGGGTGGTCTGAGTTATTGTTGTACCGCTTTTTGCGTATAGCCGTTCTTCATCAGTGCTTTTTTTATAAATCCCATCTCCTTATCTATATTTCCTTCATCTAGTCTCTTAGAGCGTATAGTTCAAGTTTTAATTTCAGAAGGAAGCTGAGCTGGGTGATGCTGAGACGTGGCGTAAAGCCGGTATCTTTACCTTTCTGTGTGAGTTACCTTCCTATACATTGTGTGACCAAGGATTCCGTCAGTTTATTTCTATATAAGCTTTTTCTTTTTAAGATTTAAGTGGATCTGGTTTAAAGATTCAGGATGAACTATATTTTGTTGCGGATGTTGTTGAGGTGGTTCAAAAAATTAAAAATAAGTTAGATACTTATTTCGTCCATGTGTCCAGATCACAAAGATGTTATTGACGTACCTCAGCCAAAGCTTAGGTATTAATGTTGCCGATTCCATGGCTCGTATTTCAGTGTTCTCCATGAAAAGGTTGGCGATAAAGGTGATTCCATAGGTGCTCCTTCAGTTTATCATATAGACCGGGAGGTAATAATTTTCATGACGTGACCCAGTACCAATGTCTTGGAGGATATTTTTATATGCATATTCTGATGGCAAGAAATGACAAATTAAAGAATCATTCCAGGGACTTCATATATTATCGTCAGATATTACCTTCATATATTATCTTAATATATTATCTTTATTTTGCTCATATATTTTCCTAGCACACCATGTGTTCTTCATCTTATATATGTCTTAATATATAAGTCCCCAGGAAGAGTGTTTAATTTATAATTTTTTATCATCAGAATATCCATATCATAATATCCTCCAAAAGGCATACTAGGTAAAATCACGTCTGAAAATCTCACTACCTCCCGGTCTAATAGCGTTCGTCATTGTATGTGAAATATGTATCATTTAAACACAGTTTAGTTAGGTCAATTATGTGTTCTTCTGGATGGTAGTTTTGTCTTATTATTTGTAAATGTTCGTCGACAGGTATGTTGGTAAATAATGATAATCAAAACTTAGTAGAAAGTGCTCGGGTTTTACGGTTTCGGTAAATTGGCAATTGTTTCAATTTAATGGAACATAATTATACCTATGTTTTCAAGTGTACATGTACTCTCTAGCTTAACATATATTTCCCAATTTACCTGAGCCAATAAAATGTATTAATAAGCTTTAATTATGTTTATTATCGGTCTTGAAGTTCCTTAAATATATCCGTTGCATGCGTCGCTTTATTTCCTTGTTATTCAGTGATAATAATTTTTAAAAGCGTAACAAAACGGAAGTGGAAATATTTTATATGCAACGCATTCGCGACAAATAATTGTGTCATGGTGTTTATTGCTAGAAATTTTCAGTCTTTGTGCGTATTGATGATTAGCAGAACCGTGCCGATGGCGTTGTAGCACTACCAGTGAATGTTAAATACCCTTAAAAACGCGTTAATATTCTTGATCCGTTACCATTTATGAAATGATTCATTAGTTATTGTTATTAAATTTCTTATGCGGTCATACAGTAATTACTGTTTAATATAACAAATAAAATTTTAATACACTTTGTCATAGTGGACGTGTTGGTATTAAGGACATTTTTAATTATAAAATTATTATTTGCAGTAATAAATATTTCAGCACCGCTGTCGGGGAAAATATATACCTATATACGTACTTTACTTACGTAATTATTTTCTGATATAAGTACTAATTCTAAAATGCGGGGTTTAACGCTCGGAAGGGGAACTCAGCGAGACCACCTGTATTTTGTGTTTTTTGGGTGGCTAATAACGTAACTGGATTTTAGATGAATGGTGATTGTATAGCGAAGAACATTTTTTATTCAAATCCTTCATGGGTGAAAAATACCTCTATATCGCCTTTATATTGAACCATTAAATATAAATAGAACATTAACAGATCTATACTTTTTAGTTTGCTTCTTATTTTTGGTAAATTTTTTTCATCCGTTTAGGGTTGAAAATTACCCACAACCTTATAAGGAATTGAAGGTAAATAGAAGAAAATATAGAAAACATGTTTCTGGTACATAATTCTGGTACGTTGGATAATTTCTAATAATATGGCCTGAGATAACGTATTATAATACATGTTATTAAATAGACAATCATACATATATATTAAATAAACGTCCAAGCAATGCTTATATTAAGAAATTTTATATTTTTAGATGAGTTCACTACGGAGCACTATAGTGCTTTCGTTTGATATGCGCGAATTAAATGTGTGTATGTGCCTAAAATGTGTCCTAATATAAAAAAACAATCATCTTATCATTCTCGTAGAACAGAACAGCTGCCCACAACTACATGGCGGAATATATACATATATATATATATATATATATATATATATATATATATATATATATATATATATATATATATATATATATATATGTATATACATATATACATATATATATATATATATATATATATATATATATATATATATATATATATATATATATATATATATATATATATATATATATATACATATATATATATATATATATATATATATATATATATATATATATATATATATATATATATATATATATATATATATATATATATATATATATACATATATATATATATATATATATATATATATATATATATATATATATATATATATATATATATATATATATATATTATGATAGCATTTCATTTTAATTTATCTACAATAACTTTATTTCACCAGTTCACTAATTATTTCGATATACTTGTACCGTTGCTATGCTGTAGTGGTGGACATTTTGTTATCTGTTATTCTGGTATGCTACCAACAGTTAGCTCTGTCTACGATCCTTACGATCTTGTATATTTTTATTTATTTAGAGTAAAAGACAACTCGTAAGATTATTACAAAAGTTGAGATGCATAAATTAAATATCAATAAATCGCGTTATGTAATTATAATAAAAAAGTTTATCCATCCTTATACAACCACAGACATTAAATATGGTAGAAATAATCATAGTAACATGTGTAATTCCTTAAGCAGAAAATTAACACGCTATGTTGCTAAAATAATATTTGGTTGAGGCCTATTTTAGTTTACGTTATCTGCTCATATGGTGCTGGTACATGCTATAAAGTATGAATTACACATATTTTATTTAATCCATTGGCATAATTAATTAAGCAAAAGTATCCTATGAAAAAAGTATCTAAAAGATCATATGGGACTGAAACGTGTTCAATATTGGATATAATAATGACAATAATAATAATAATAATTAAGGTCAGCCGGGCTGAATTGCGAGAGCGAGGGTTAATTGCTTGCCAATATGGTGTATCATTTATCGGTCGTGTCATGGGTCATGGGGGCAGAGGTCCCTGATGTTAGCTACAGGGCCTGTCACAGGGCGTCCATAGGTCTCGGTCTATATTCATTGACAAATGGTTTTTGAAACAATTGAAATATGTTTTATATATATATCTTGGAAAATAAGGAAGTTTCGAGGCAAGAATATATTTTTTGTAAAGTTAAATCAAGCACGTAAAGCATATTTTTCTCAATAAATTTCAAAACTCTTAGTTTAGACTAGGCTGTTACAATGGAATGTATATGTATATCAAAACACTGGCACATTATCCCCGACCCATTTGTAAGAACTCTACCTATTATCACGTATAAGCATAATGTCTTACATATTTAAAATTTTGGCAACACTCCGAAGGTTACGAAACGAAAATAAAAAAGTTTAAACTTATGCACTCATATTTATTTGGATAATGAAGATTGTTTACGCCTATTACATTTAGAGCAGAACATAGAAACTAAATATAAAAATTTGTGCTACTATTTTTAAATTTCAAGTGCCATTCGTTTCATTAAATACTAATACTTCAGATATAGAACGTTATTATTGATAAGTGAGCTTCTAGGTAGTGAAGATATTTTTCAGACTAATATAATATAAAAAAAAGTCTGAATTTGTCAATAAGTAACTTCGAGCCAGGACCGGGAGAGGTCGCGCAAATCATACAAGACTGTTATTATATTTGGGGTAAAGAGTCTAGACTCTTTCATTTTCAAAGTCAATTAATTTAATTGACTTTGAAAATGTGTTTATAAAGTACATACTTGGAACCATGTGATTAGTTACAGATCAGATGGCGAGCAATCATTCATCTATCGACACCAATATGGGCTAACTAATAATGTGTAATTTTGTTAAAATTATCTATCATCCGCCCATATTGAATGTGCTTGTCGGTACAGTACCTTCATTTACATCACTTCTACCTCCTACCTACTTTAATTTATTGAAATTCAAATTTTTTAAAAAATATCAATATCAAAATTCAAAATATCCGTGCGATGCCGAGTTTTTTTGTGAACGAAATGTTCAAACAATATAATAAGCTTTTGGTGAGATAAATTGTTATGTTGCAGAAACCATGGCCAGTGGTAAAATTGATGTCGAAGCCCTTAGAAATAAATTAAAAACAATGAAAGTAAATGCGGCTAGGGCTAGAGAATATGAAAAGAGAATGAAATATGAAAACAAGAAAATTAGAGAGCGAGAACGTTGTTATGAGAAAAAGAAAAAAAAGGAAACTGATGAAAAGGAAAATTCCTCGCTAATGGCAAATGTATCAGATAACAAAAATATATATTCCGGCAATTTGGAGGACTTAAGGACAAGAAAAGACCACGTTGCTGCTTACTCTTACAAAATCTGTATTCAAGGTAACGGCATTCCCATATGTCACAAAGTATTTTTGAGCTTCCACGGCATTTCTAAGAACAGGCTTACTAGATTATAGCAAAGCTTAATAACAACTGGAAAATCTCCTAAAAGCAAACAAGGCCGCCATATATACCCAGAAACCTTCCCGATTGCGTGAAACATCTCGTGGAAAATGACATTCAATCGTACCAGGCTAGAAAATCTCACTACTTAATTAGGGACAATCCCCATCGACCTCCGGTGATCTCCCTGTGGAATTAACTATTTCTGTCATGCATAGATACTTCCTTGAATTGTATCAGATAAATATTCCGTACAAGTCATATTGGTCAATTTTCAATACTTTAACATTTATTTTGATTATCCCAGATCAGACACTTGTGCTATTTGAGATTCTCTTCAACAAAAGATCAATGCAGCCCCAGATGAGGCTTCAAAGGCTCAGTATACACTATACATTCCAGAAAACTTTACATCTTAAAAAAGCGGAAGCTTTTTTAAAAGAAAAAAGAAAGTTCATTATGAAGGAAGGGAGAGTAACATGCCTGTCTTTTGACTTCATGCAAAACCTCCCCCTTCCACACATTCCAAGTGGTCCTGTTTATTACCCACGGCAGTTGTGGTTTAATGTTTTCGGGGTTCATAATCTGTCAGATGATGCTGTGAGAATGTATCGTTACCTGGAGCATGGGACAAAAAAGGGTGCATATGCAGTGACATCTATGCTTTTAGAATCAATAAATAATCTTCCAGATAAGACACGATGAACTTGTTTTGATTTCCGATTGTTGTCCTGGACAAAACAAGACAATGGTTCAGTTTCTATACTGTTTAGTCCGTTTCCTGAAGATTTCCAAAAGAGTCACCTACTTCTTTCCCATAAGAAGGCACATCTACTTTCCGATGATCAGGATTTTGGTCTAATTGTTAATAAGAAAAAGTTAGAAGGATAGCAGCAATTCCATAAAAATGAGACGACAAACATGATATTCACATTAACATGCGAAAATCGTACAACGCGCCATGGGAAAGTAAGAAATAAGAAATAAGTAAGAAATAAGACTTTTAAAGGAAATATTAGCACCCTTAATATGCCAAGGCTTTATCAGTCACCCCCAGGACTACAACGTGCAAAGAAAAGAGACTTACGCCAACTGATACAGTACCTTGAAAACCAAGATCAGTTCTATGGGTATACTAGAGGCCATCGAATTCTGAAAATGCCTCTGACGAGTAACGAACTCCCTTATTGACTTAAGACTTTATTATTCATGTACCTATATTTAAAAATTCATGTTTACACCATGTCAAATTAACAGTACATGTAACAATAGTACTAGATTAAAAAAGAAATATATGTTAGATACTATATGTTAATTATGTAAAACAATTATATAGGTAACAATTATTACAAGAACAGTAAATGAACATATGCACCTTATGTAAAGATACGGTAAATTTCAAAAGTAAGTCAAAATATTCATCATATATAATAATAAATAAAATATGCAATAATAAATAAAGGAGGATGGTAACGGTAATATAATAATATGTTTAAAAGTAAGTTTTTATTGGTCATCATATTAAGCTTGTACCATGATACTAAGGGTTTTCTTTTGAAGGTTAAAAATTTATTTTGATTGAAAATTATCAAAATAAGCTATTATCAAGCAGCGTATTGTATTTTTTTTCTAAGTTGTCTTATAATGTAGATGCCAGTCGATATCCGTTTAGATAGCTGTTCAATATGTGACTGAAAATTCAAAGTCTATTCGTACGTGTATTTGCTATTTTAGCATGGCGTCTATCTCTTTCTGAGATACTTTTGCCGTTTGTCAATATTTTTTAGTGCTGCTGTGTTCAAGACTGTCCGGCTTTATGTCTTTTCTCCCTCGACCTTGGACGAGGGAATGGGGATGGGGTATTGCGGGTGTTAGTAGCTAATATTAATTTTTGGTTAAGTGTTGTTAATAATTACATAAGCAGGGCTGTAGAAAGCGTTGGTTTACAAAAATACTTATTATCCTATGTTAGTGTTTGTGTGTCTTCTATGTTAGATTAGTTTCATTATTATTGCTATTTCATGCCTCTTTTTAGTTGTTATTTTTTGATTTGTTTCATGCTTTTTTCTGGTTTTGTTTGGTTTTATTTTTTATTTTATTCTGTTTTTTGTTTGTTCTGTTCTTTTCAATCATTATTGTTAGTTAATTGAGGGTTGTGATGCGGGGATGTACACACCGAGTCCTTTTACAGACTCCATTATCAATACTTATTCCTTTCAGTTTAAAAAGTTTTTGTCATATTTTCATTAAGAGTTACTTTCTGTCCAATTCTTTATTAAATCATTCGAGTCTATGCTGTTATGGGATAGATTTCGAGATAATTCCTCACTAATTAAAAGTGTGTGATCATCAGCATATATTATAGGAACTACTTCAGAAGCAAAATTGATGGAAATATCATTTACATAAATGATAAATAGCACAGGGCCGAGAACAGATCATTGACACATTGTTGACGGCGAGCAAGATATTATTCGAATAAATTTAAGACATTTCCTCTAATCTCATAATATTCTCGTACTAGTAACTTATGGTTAACAGTATTAAAAGCCTTAGACATTGCGCCCTTCAAAAGCTTCCACAATAAGTTAATATATTTCACATTTGCAATCTATATAGATTGTCTTTCTACATAGATGCCATTATGTTCAAGAGCAACTGCCAAGTTTATTTATACGTAATCCGACACGAATGCGACATTTCATTAGATAATTCTATAATAATTTAAATATTGTATTTACAGTTATGTAATTATTACGTAGCGCAAGAATATTAGGCATGATTCCTGAATTCAATTTAAACTGGCAGAGCTTTTTCTAACGAGCCGCTAGAACATCGGGAAGTACATCTAAAAATAAGAAAAAAATATAGGTTATAATTTCTTAGATTTGCGCAGGATGATAAATTCTAAAACTATTCCACAGACCGTGACATCAATTGCATGCCGGTGTGCTATTAAAAAAATAAACTCCGATATATGTGAGGATATTTTGTTCCTTTTTTAAACAGTGCCCAATTATATTAGAGCGTATTTATATGGGTGTTGGTAACGTCTTATTAATATGCGTTTAAATATATTCCCAACAATCTTACCATGAAATAAGTTCCTACCATTTTCGGAATGATTTACGAGTATTATAAAGTATTAATAATTTAGGAGCTTATTTAGAAGTCAATGGGCACGAGACAAAAATTATTAGCTATGCTATTAAATAAGGACGTTACTTACAATTACCAAAAATTGGCCCCCGAACAAAACTGGTTAACTTAAATAACCTGTGTTATATGAGTACATTACATACAAACTGGATAATAGAAATTAATTAATTTCCATCTATAACCCTGTATACAGAAAGAAGTATGCTTGTGGTATACATAGGTTGCCATCAAAATTTAAAAAAAAATATGTTACAGTGTATTTATATGGCTATATTTATATCTATATTTAATTATTCATATCTAAATTCATTATTTATTGTTACCTACTTTGACATAAAGAAAATCGTTCTGTACAAAAACAAAAGTTTAAATAACGGATCAATTTGTTAGAGACTATGACAATGTAGTAATAGTTACTCTACTAAGAAAATGAGCTAGTCTGCTAGTGACTGATGTGTTTTTCGGTTTTTTCATTAATATAATTTGAAAAAAAATATTTTTTTAATTTTATATGTATGTATGTATATGGCGATTATGTACGTATATAATATGTATGTATATGGCGATAATTATATTTAGTAAAGTAATTGGTAATCACGTGGTTCAGGAAATGTTCATATGTTTATTACCCTTTTCGTAATATTATATATATATATATATATATATATATATATATATATATATATATATATATATATATATATATATATATATATATATATATATATATATATATATATATATATATATATATATATATATATATATATATATATATATATATATATATATATATATATATATATATATATATATATATATATATATATATATATATATATATATATATATATATATATATATATATATATATATATATATATATATATATATATATATATATATATATATATATATCTATATATATATATATATATATATATATATATATATATATATATATATATATATATATATAATATTACGAAACGGGTAATAAACATATGAACATTTCCTGAACCACGTGATTACCAATTACTTTATATCGTGGGTATACTGCAAAAAAGTGAATAAGTCAACATGGGCTTTTAGTTGAAATCTATTTCGACTGCTTCGACGTAGTCATATTCGATATGTTTAACATAACCCACAAAATATTAAAATCTGACTTGGGTCAATTTTTTCTGATAAAGGTATACTTTTTAGAAGTCACTTGGTGCCAATAACTAAAAATCAAGAAAAAATGACTTGGTCATTTTTTGCAGTATACCCACGATATATACACTCCCCGGCACAAAATTCCGTCACCCTAAAATTTTGCCCAATTTTGATGTTTTATAACTTTTTTATTTTTCATCTGATTTTCATAAATTTTCTACCAGTCTGTAGATCAGTTCATTGTGTGTCTTTTTAATTATTGTAATAAGTTATATTTTTCGTCCAGGCAATATTATACAGGGGTAAATCAAAGTGTTGTTTTTTGTCGTAAACTCAAAACACCCTGTGGAAAAATTGAGGCAAATAATTTTGTTTACAAACTGTTTGCTGCCATTTTAGACGTATTGTAAACATTTTGTTTTTTGATTCATCCCATTATCTCATTTCTTCTGCGAGCAGCAAAATTTTAAATGAAACGCTGTTAATTTTATCATTTTTAATTAAAAAACATCGACGTTGGCTAAATACGCGGTTATTGTGACAGAATATTTGACAGTACAGTTAATTTAGTGTGTTGTCATCATGGTAACTACAGCAGACGTAGGTAGAATTGTTGCCTTAATAGAGGATGGCCGCAATAAGAGTTATGTCTCCCGTACTCTGGGAATTGCGCGGTCTACAGTTTGTGATGTTTGGAATAGGTATCTACAGACGGGAAACTTTATTAGGCGGCAAGGCTCTGGCAGAAGGAGAATGACCACTCAAGCTGATGATCACTTTGTCATTATGAGTTCTTTAAGAGATCGAAGAGCTACTGCTGTGTATCTAAAAAATGACTTGCAAATGGTACGTCGAGTAAGTGTAAGTGAAAGAACGATACGTAGAAGATTGTTAGAAGCAGGATTGCATTCACGAAGGCCAGCAGTATGTCCAAAATTGCTTCCTCGGCATCGACAACACCGACTGAGATTTGCAAGAGCGCATGCTGACTGGACTGTAGAACAGTGGGGAAACGTACTATTCACAGATGAATCCAGGGTTTGTTTAAGGTCGCCGGATGGTCGTGAACGGGTATACAGACGTAGAAATGAAAGATATGCAGACTGCACCATATCTGAGCGACTGCAATATTACGGTGGTTCAGTCATGGTTTGGGCGGGTATTTCTACCGATGCACGTACTGACCTTGTATTTGTTGAAAATGGGGCACTAACCGCCCACCGTTACATTGAGGAAATCCTCCAAGAAATTGTTGTTCCATTTGCTCCTTTCATTGGGAACCAATTTACATTAATGCATGATAATGCTAGACCTCACGTTGCACGGGTAGTGAGCGAATATCTGGATGAGGTTGGACTTCCAAGATTGGACTGGCCCGCATGTAGCCCGGATCTCAACCCAATCGAACATTTTTGGGATGTTCTTAAAAGAGCACTCCGTCGCCGTCCTGTGCAACCACTAACCTTGCAAGACTTACGGCTGGCGCTGACAGAAGAATATCAGGCTATTCCTCAAGACAGAATAAGTAATCTTATTAATTCGATGCCACGAAGAATGCAAGCTGTCATTGCTGCGAGAGGAGGACATACACGTTATTAAAATTTGTCTTTGTTAATTAATTTTGTGATATACCTAGTGGATGTTTTTGTTAATAAAAATAAGCTTGAAATCAGCGTTTCATTTAAAATTTTGCTGCTCGCAGAAGAAATGAGATAATGGGATGAATTAAAAAACAAAATGTTTACAATACGTCTAAGATGGCAGCAAACAGTTTGTAAACAAAATTATTCGTCTCAATTTTTCCACAGGGTGTTTTGAGTTTACGACAAAAAACAACACTTTGATTTACCCCTGTATAATATTGCCTGGACGAAAAATATGACTTATTACAATAATTAAAGAGACACACAATGAACTGATCTACAGACTGGTAAAAAATTTATGAAAATCAGATGAAAAATAAAAAAGTTATAAAACATCAAAATTGGGCAAAATTTTAGGGTGACGGAATTTTGTGCCGGGGAGTGTATATATATATATACATATATATATATATATATATATATATATATATATATATATATATATATATATATATATATATATATATATATATATATATATATATATGTATTTATATTAAAAATTATGGCAAAAATTATGCTCAATTTCAAAGTTGATATTCTCACAAATCGATAGATCGATTTCGATATTTTTTTTTTGAATTTTTTATTCAGATTTCATTTTTAGGATTCTACAGGGTGCAAAAATGAGAATAGTTTTTACGTTGGTTACGTTAAATTTGAGTCACCCTGTAGGGAGCATTGGCGACAGCAACGGATGCATAATGAAATCATACTGTGGCCTCATGTTTTCTGAACATTTTGTTTTTTAAATGTCTCTGATATCTGCAATATCAAAGAAAATACACATTTTTATACCAGAACATGTTTTTTTTTTATTTAAATTACGGTTTAACAATAATTAGCAATACATAGCAAAAAAAAGTACATAGTAGTAGCGCGTGTTTCCTTCCACCACTACTTCTAATAACTACTTCACATCTCCGAGGCATACTGGATATTAAATTGGATATTTGATTTAGGTCAAGTCCATTCCAAATATCGGTAACCATTATTTGAACATCATGCAGGTTGGCAAGAGGAGGTTGATGCTGTCTCAGTGCCCTACCAATAATATCCCATAAGTGCTCAATAGGATTCATATCGGGACTATGCGGTGGCCAATTTACAGTTCGAATATTTACTTCATGTAGATATTCATTGACGATGCGCGCTACATTAGGTCTTATGGTATCGTGCATTAGTGAGGAGACGTCTTTCTGAACACAATTTACATGTCAGAGTTCCACCGAGAGGTAGATTAAATGCAGAGCTAGACTGCAATTCGCCAGGGAGAATGTAAACTGGACTATTGAGGACTAGGAACACGTTCTATTTACAGACGAATCCATGTTTTGTCTATATAGCTCCAATAGACGTCTAAGAGTTCCTCGACTGGCCAGGTGAGCGTTATGCAGAGTGAAACATACGTGAAATAACCTATTTTAATAGAGGCTCTGTGATGTTTTGGGCTGGAGTTTGGGCTGGACAGCACGGACGGATATCGTACCTTTACGTGGGGGTTCTTTAAATGGCGAAATATATATCAATGACGTTTTGTCTGAGCACGTTATCCCTTTCGCTCCGTACATTGCCAAAAACATTTTTTACTAATGCACGATAACGCAAGACACGTAGCGCGCATCGTCAATGAATATCTACATGTCTGACAATATTCCACCTACACCCTAATATATTAACTGCCACACGGCCCCTGAGTCCAAGTATACAAGATTTAACAAGGCATATAGCAAGTCATATGACGGTGCAGCGGTTCAAGCCCCGGTTAGGGATTGCTGGTTCGATACTCACATCAGGAAGGACTTTTTTAATAAGGTAGGCAACACCACAACACACACCATGGAGGTTGGCGTTGTAAACGCCATCTATCAGGTAGTACCTGAATTAATTTAGTAGGTAGGTACTGTGCTTCATAATTGATGGGTTATGATGTCACATGCGCTTTCACATTTCCGTCGCCATTTCCCTAAATTTACCCTCATATCGCCGTAATAGATGTTTACACATCAAAAATTGAGCAATGTATAGATTTCCCAATTCTACAAATCGTCACCCAGGGATTATAGTGTTCTATGTCTAGTTTACAAAATTTTACAGGATAGCTGATTAAGTAATTTAAAAAAAACAAGAATACCTAATTGTAAATGATGGACCTGATGATGAATTATTTTAACAAAATTATTTCTAAATGTGCGTTTTTCCATATTAATATTAAAATGTAATTCATATCTTGAAGAAAATATCATTGGTATTTTTTTATTATTCATATTTTGTTCGTGCCTATAATCCACGAGTATAATGAATTTAGGAAAATAAAAAAATAATATTTGCGTAACAGGAGAACAGGAGGCGATAACAGGATAACAGGAGGCGATGTTTTGTGAAATATTTTACGCTTTAAACAATACATTTTTTTCCTATATACTAGTAAATAACCATAATTTTGTTATTATCCATAATTTGCCAAACATTAAAAACGTGGCATAAATATGAGGTAAGCATCCATAAATTTTCTATATTTTTCGGTTTTTCACCCCGGTTGTTTAGACACTAATATCGCCAGAGGAATTTAGGGGGAGTAGATATATATTATGTTAAGTACTATGTTATAATGTAATCAGTGCATTTTTACTTTTCAATGTTCCACGGTAGTCAACATAGATCTTGTTTTAAACACAGAGAGAGTAAACATGAATTGTTATAATAAATACATTCATTCATCCAAGAACCGAGGAGATATCAATAGATACTGCTCGTACATACATAAAGCTAGATTGTGCTTTATGAAAAAAAACCGAAAAGTTAATAAGGTAAGCATTTAAGTATCATTGAATACATATGATATTGATGATAGTTTAAATTTAAAACAATGCATTGTACATATTATGTCTAGAATTTTTATTAAGAATTTGATATAGGTAGTATTTTTCATCTTGGCGTGTGTATGCGTTCCGTTTGTTGTTTTTGGTCAATTTCTAGGAGCATCAGCACGCGACGTATGTTGATGCAATGAACGACTGACGTCTCATGTACAATAACATTGCGGTCATGTTAAGCACTTGCATGTATTAGGTACTTAGATTTTTCGGAAACAGTGTCAGTAAAAATGTTTGAAAACAATTTATTATTTTGTCCACGTTCATGCAAAAAACAAACTTTATTGAACTTAATTTAGTGCAAAAACTGGTTCTTTATTGCACTAGTGCAATAAAATTTTTATTGTACTCATCTGTCATTCTACTACAGTGTTTTGTAATCATGACAAACATAAACTCGTACAAAGTGATTATTGCACTCGACATGGTGTCCAATTGTCTCGACAATTTCCATTGCGTGCAATAAATACTTAATTTTTGCACTTGTTGCATAAATAACTATTAATAATCAAATTTAAAGTGACATCGACAGTTCTACATATTAATATAATTGTTTCTACGTTCATGCAAAAACAAAACTATCTAATGCAAAAACTGGTTCTTTATGGCACTAGTGCAATAAATGCTTTTCTGCACTATAGTGCTAGTGTGCATTATAGTGTTTATTATAGCTATTATAAACATTTACCTTTTGCACTTATTGCATAAATAACTATTGAATAATCTCTAACTGTACTATTGAAAAACAGAGCCGAAAATTCATTATAAACTCCAAGAATAAATACTTTGCGAAAAAGCAAAGCATGGACCCTTGCTACCATTATTTTCTGACCACCAGAGAGTTGCTGATGCCCTAGAAATTAGTTTAAGAAGCATAACCCGTGTAAGGGAAGAGTCTATATCTGGTAAACCTCTTAGCACTCCAGGAAGAACACGCAACAGACGTAAGTTGAAAACGAATGGGGTTCATGGTGGAGTTAAATCAGAAATTCGTAATCTTGCGTATACTATGAAAGAAAAGAAAAAATACATCACGATTAAAACTTAATGAAATAGTGAAGCAAAAGGATATCTTAGATGTTGCGGATACGAGTCTGTGACGTATTTTAAAGAATATTAGCTTTTCTTTTAGAGGAAAATAACAGACGTTTCTTTTGTGAGCAACCTCACATCACAAGTAATATGACGAAACATGGATTTTTGCGGAATTAGGATTTAAAAGAAGAAAAGAATTAGGAAAGAAGAAAAGAAGAGAAGAAAAGAAAGAAGAAATGCTTCATTACTTTTCTCTGCGAGGTCAAAGTCGGCGGACTACCACGATTCAATGGACCAAAATTCTTTTAAGGATCCCGGAAAACTGATTCCAAATCTTACTGTGCCCTCGGTAGTGGTGATGGATAATGCGTCCTATCATAGTTTTTTGGAAGAGTCAATTCCTACTGCTTCCTGGAATAAAACAAGACTAATAGAATAGATTTCTTGTTGTAAAGGCATAATATTTATAATATCTGGAAATTGAACTTTTAAATTTATGCAACCAGCACAAACAGACCCCGAGATATGCCGTAGATGAACTTCTAGAAAAACATAGTCATCAAGTATTGAGATTACCACCTTACCGTTGCCAATATAATCTATAGAATTAGTATAGGGCACTTGTAAAGATTATTATGATCGACATATTGGCGAACTTGGTTACAAAGACAAACAAGTTTTAGAGATGTGACAAAAGATTTTGGAGCAAATTACTCCAGATATTTGGGAAAATTTTGTTAGACATGTAGAAGGCATTGTAAACAAAGATTGGTAACGTGAAGTACGTTACGATGAGGTTGAACCGTCAAAATCTGAAGATGATGATAATGACGACCATTATGATGATGATATGTTGCTATGCATTTGTGAAACAAATTCGTTCTTAGGAACTGGTGCCCATTTTCAACAAGAAGAAACCAATCTGATGTCATCTCCCATAAGCAAATTTTATAGTAAATATTAGCAATTATTTGGTTTGCTAATACTATAAAAATTTTCTGAAATAATATCAAAAACATAAAATCACAGTCCATCAATATAAGAAATAAACACCAATTATCAGAAATTGGCTTAACCTAACGAGGAGCTATGAAATATCATAATTACTTCTGTTACAATCTCACATAGATCCGCTAGGCTTGCACCATATAAAAGTATAAAGTATTTTTTTGCTTTCATACAATACATCGATACAAATCTGTACTACATAACCGGATATAGGATATAGTATGTTATTTGCTTCTCAACTTTTTAATGAGAATACCTAATTCATAAATTAATCATAATTACTGCGACCAGGAAAATAGAGACATGATGTTTCAAGTAGGTACAGACCAAACTAATCAAATTACGCATCCAAAAGTTTGCTGTCAACATTATTCTTTTTGATGTACCGCCTCTGGAATAGAACCAGAATTTTGCGGGCTTGTTATGTTCCGTTTGGACTCCTTTATCCAACCTTGTTCATGACCTGTTTGAGTTAGAAATTGAAAGTGCTAGAATGTGATTATATTATATTTCTCTCTACTATATTACTCTCTAAATATAAGAATATATTTATTTATATACTCCCTAAGACTTTGCGTTAATAGTTATCACCAGATTTATAGGTTATAGCATAAATAATTATTGTAAAAATATGCTTTGTTATATTAATATCTAACAAAAAAATTCCTGTTTTTTCATTTTAACAGACACAAACCAAAAATATATCGTAAATAACTATGTCTGATGCTTGAATAGCTATGCGTATACAACTCGGTAATAAAACTAATATTAATATAGGACACTTAAGTTTTGGCTATTGGCCAATTTGATAGTTCTCCTTGTAGATATCCACAACATAGCTAGTCTAGAAGACTAGCTATGTAATGACGAAATCGTAATCTGATAATAGTGATTTAATTTCCTTAACTACATTTGTAGGTGCAATTATAGCTATTAATTATATAAGGGGATCAACAAGTTTTTAATCCACGAGAAAAAAATGTTACATTTTTTCCAGAAGATTAAATGTTGTGCTGGGTAAGGCTATTCCTCTATATTTTTCTATCACATTTCTTATATAATCATTATTACTCTGTCCAATTCCCCATTTTTCGGCATCTTGTCATCTCTCGATATCTTAAGCATCATGTATTAGTCTTTCAGTCTTCCGCCTCCATGTTTTATCATTTCCAAGTTTATTTTTCATCTTTCCCTTGGCGTTTATATTCAAGGTTCATCAATATCATCTTTTTGCGCTGTTCCATATGTTGTCTTTCACTCAATAATGTCTCAATAATGTCTTAATAATGTCAATAATGTCTTTCACTCAAAATTATCTACCCAGTCTTCCTTAAATTTCTTCTCATTCTCAGTTACGCTTCCATTGAATTTTTGATTTTACTTATTTTGTTTTTGAGATCGGTTTTGCTCTTTAATTTTTTGGTAAATCTGTTTTAGTTTCTATTCGTGCTTTCCTATTTATTTTTGCTACTTGATCTTCTATCATCTTTCTTTAAGACTCCTTTAATATTATATTACACTCACCATTTTTTGACATTATACATTTCAACCCACTTAATTTTCTCTTCACCTTTTTTTCGGCGTTGGTTATTATATAATCCCCTTTTTTCTTCTATTGTCTCTGTAGCAGCTATATTCATAGAATGTTATAAAAATGCATTCTTACAAATTGATGATTCCCATCAGGATCTTCCACATGCAGCTGTTAGAAGATTTTAAAAAAATAATCAGCGTCATTTGTATTACCACTCACGATACAAGTAAATGATGTGACAAATTATTCCAACAGTGTATAATGATTATATGCCGAGATCCGCGAATTCCACCGCGGGAAATATTTAATTCGTATTGTAGTTGCCTACATAAGGGTATTCCTATAAGGATAAAGATTTAAATTCAAGAGATGCCGTGCAATATGAACAGAAAAACAAAGTGGATCGAGGTGAAACGAGACACCTCTAAGTTGCAAAACACAATAATCGCGATGTTCCACAGATTATCTAGGCCTGGTATGCGAGAAAAACGCCACAGAATTACTTTCAGCCTTTTTACCTTGTATTTATTGTCTTTAATAGGAACTATTATTGTTTGTATTTAGAAATTCGCTCAATGAAACAGCAATAAACAATAGAATAACACCTGTGTAACATTGAAATCGATGGCAAAAAATACAGGCAAATTTCCGTGTAACTTTTAATAGTCTAGGCATTAGATATATTTTAAGGTTTTATAATACTGCCAGGCAGCAGGAACAGTCCTATGAAGCCTATTAAATTTTATTGCTAAACATTCTTCACGCTGTTAAATGTCACAATAACGTATTTTCACTTGATTTTATATAGTTACATTTTTACATACATTAGATTTGTAGTATATATGTACAT
>CAXKVY010003325.1:0-10000 GCA_964058915.1 Tetropium fuscum
ACCAATATGATGAAACAATATTTTCCCAATATGTTTGTACCACTGGGGATATAAACAAACAAATATATGAAGTCAAGCTAAATAAAACCGTTTAAAAAATTACAAGTTACTAAGTAACTTGAAAAAATACCATTTCTTGGTTAATACCGTGTTTTGATAAATTGACATTTACAAACGAGTAAGAAATAAGCATTTTATTTTTTACCAACGTTGGGATTTAACATTGCTAAAAATTGCATTGATTTTGCATGTTTTCGTGCACGCAAGCTGCATACCTTTACGAGTTGTGTACGTTCCCAGCGTAATTAGTACATTGAACAGCAAAATATGTTCATCATCAGAAAGCACACAATCATACCTACTTTTTTTCCCAATTTCACAATATATTAATATTATGTAATTTTCATATATTCACAATGCTATTCGACTCGACTCAGAGCTAATAAATATTAATTATATGAAGATATGACAAAGACAAAAATATCTCACATAAAATTCTACAATATAAATACCTCCAGACATTAAAGTAAGCTCCGAGGACATACAGAGGAAAGTGACTCCAAGGTTACATCCTAGTTACCTTGATTCATCTTCACTTTCGTTTTCAGCTCTTCAATATCATTTACCTGCCGTATACAAGGTGTATCGCATACCAAAATTCATTCATTACGAACAAGTCTGATTCGTTATGTCGTTTATAATAACAACATTTAAATAAATAATTTCCTTCGGGTTGATAGGTAATAATAGTAACAGAGAACATTAGGTTAATAGCAGATATATCTAATTATATGCTACTAGTTTAAATATTTAGGGTAGAAGTTATCTATTTTAGTAGGGACAAATATTAATTATTATTATTGAAAGGGAATTTAATAGAAATAAACAGGAATAGCTATAAGAAATGTTATATTATAAATTTTCAAAACTTATATTTCAAAGCGAGAACAATATGCGGTTAAAAACTATACATATTTAGTGATTTTCGAACAAATGCACAAACGCAACAGTATCGGCCCAGTGCTGTTGGCAGCACTGGGCACAGTGGTGATCATCAGTTACTACGAAACATTTTAATAAGAGTTATTTATCATATGTGCTAAATGTGATATTTTATTTTGTGAGAAGGGAAGTTTGGGACACGACGCCGAAGACGGTGCCCATCCCTTCGAACAAAATAAAATAACTTTTGGCACATACTTTTTCTACCAACATCATTAAAAGTACAAATCAACGTATCTTTTACGTTATTAATTTTATAAAATATCATTTTGAAATCCAATTGCTCTTGAAGTTTATTGTTGCCAAGGTAATGAAAGTTTGCTCGTAGTGAGAATTTAGACAAGTAACTTGTCTAAATTTCGTCACATATGGAAAGGGATCATGAGAATGAATGTCTCTCGGCGAAAATCAAAGAAGCTGCCCATAAAGCCACTCTAGAGTCCACTTTCGAGTTTATTGTCTAGTAAGTCAAAGCAATAGTACAAGTTGTTGTGCAATCTTTTCTTGATATGGTGTGATCTGGAAAATACTGTTAGGCAAGTTCAGCGAAAAAATTTTGGAATACTTTTATAACATTTTTTTCGAAATATGAACTAAATAACGTCGAAATCGGCAGTAAAGAACGAGCAATAATCAGTGAGGTAATCCATTGTTTGTCGATTTTTCAAGTAGGTGGATTGACAGATAAACGTCAAATTAACATGCTAAAAACGCTTTGCAGTATTTGTGGCATAATTTTTTAATCTAAAAAGTAATATTTTTTTAATTTAATGATTTATCGATTTCGAAAAAACATAATGTGCACCTAGACACTAGTTTCTTTATACCCCCCAGGTGGTTCATTTGCCATTTAAAATTTTAGTGCCTTGGAACACAAATAACTATTGTTTGCACTATTATTTTTATTTTATTTTGTAAGCTTCTAAACCTCCAATGTCAACATTTTATAATGTCATAGCTAAATGGAAACATTCGGTCAGTATTTCGTAGGAAAAGATAAAAAAGGATCAATAAAATTTTATTAGTTTTTTTAATAGGTACACTAAAAAAACGACCCAATGGCAATGGTGCAAATTCAATTTAGTTCCGCAACTAAAATAGTAACGTTTTTTTTTGGTATAGTTTTTTTTACATAGTAACTATTTCCAATCTTGACCATAGATATTGTAGTTCATCTCCCAACGGATCGTTAAAATCACTTCAAATTGCTCTATACCAGCTGATCAAATCTCGATCATAACGTGAATAATAATGGCTTCGATTGGAATAAAGGTTGAAAACATCTGTTGAACTGTAATTTTGGGTGCATAAATTCGAAGTACATTGTAACGAAAATTTCACACCTCTACTTTGAAACCAATAAGATGTCTTTATTTTGACTCGTTACCATGGATACCTGAAAAATTTCCGGAAATTTTTTCGATGCGAGGTAATAAGTGCAAATTTTGACAGTTGAGAAGGTAAACATATATTATATGATCTACACATTGCCATCCTATCTATTTTCTTTACAACCACTAAATAATGTACTTGTTAATAATATGGTATATCTGGGATATAATATTTTTATTTATTATTCTCTATAAAGTTTAATTTAACATCAAATACAAATTGCACTATAGTAAAATGTCAGGTTTGATTTATACTTGGGATGTGAAATTTTCTTACCGAATACCACACTAGCGTAAATTACTCCTGATTTTTTTTATAATAAATAAAAACATTGACATAAATAACATAACATAAATAAAAAAATTGACGCCTATTAAAGTCCTGGAGGGGTACAAACGCACCCTAATACAGAAAATATGCTAATTTATAGCAAGTAGCACGAACTGGTTCATTTTTTTACTATTATATTATATAAAAATATAGATATGTATAAGTATCTATGTGAAAGATAGCAATAATTAAAAAAAATTCAATAATTATTTATTTAGCTTGACTTCGAATATTTATGTTTGTTTCAAATCTTGTAACAGCTTTTTCCACTACTTGCCGATGAGCCAGAGACTTGAAATTTGGTGGGTGAATGGTGTTCCGGTGACACTTCATCTCATCGTTTTTCACCAATGTAATTCAGCTTATGCAATAGTATATTACACTGACAATATTTACGTCAAATGAGGGGCAACAGATTCCAGCGACAATATTTATGTCAGATAAACGTTTCAACAAGAAGAATCATACACTTGGCATTTAATTATATACTATTTGATTTTCTTCAAAATTAACATTATTGTTTCATTGAATTGTCCTCCGAATACAACTCGTGCTCTCAGTTTTGCTTCAATATTTGTCATTCATTCATTACTCGTTGCTGTTGTTTTTGGAAAATAGTTACTCTCGCTTCGTGCTCGGAATTATTTTCGTCACAGCAGCAACTCGTATTCAGAATGACAAATATTTTCGGCAACCCCAGAGCGCTTGTTGTATTATATATGCCAATACAATTTAATATTTTTATTATTACAATAAAATCAAAATGGCGGATTTTTATATTTTATATATTTATATTTTGCGATGTTTAAGGTCACTCAATACAATTTTTTATTTAAACTTAAAAAAACAAAAGAGGCAGACTTGAAACTTTGGTTTTGTTTAAGGTCACTCAACACAATATTTGACTTAACTTTTAAAAATCAAAATGGCGAATCCAACATTTTGGATTCGCCATTTTGATTTTCGCTCTCGAGTTTATGAACCGATTTGTCTCAAACTTGGTATTTGGATTTGTTTAAGGTAACTGAGCTTATTTGGTTGCTTTTAACGAGTCCCATATATGGAACTTGGTAGTAGAACTTAGAAAAACTAAAATCTACAGAATAAAAATATACCGAAAAACTTTTAACTTAAATGGTTGTATTTGAAATCATCAGTTGTACAAAAAATTTAAATAATTAGGACACAAACCTGGTCCTTCCTGAAATTCTGACGTTTGGTAAGAAATAAAAAAGTGGGGCGCATGAAAACCATATTTCAAATGCGGCCCACGTTTTTATTTCTTACCAAACGTCAGAATCTCAGGAAGGTCCAGGTTTGTGCCCTAATTATTTTGTAGTTTTTAGTACAACTGATGATTTAAAATAAAACCGTTTAATTTAAAAGCTTTTTTTACCTATTTTTATTTTTGAAGTAATGCCAAAATATATGTATGGGTACACCTGTACCCCGCCTAGCCTTATGAAAATTAGAATCATGTTCTAATCGTTTTACATAAAATTTAATAACTTAGAACCCTGTAAACTTTAATTCTAAATCTAATTGTAAAAAATAGGCTCATTACGACATTACCTATGGCGCTCAAAATTTATTGAATTTACTAATTTCAGACGAATTAACAAAAAATGTTTACCTTACCTAACATTTCAGTATAGTTGAAACTAGTGACGATAACGATGTCAGAGCATTTAATTGAGTGGTTACAGGATTATAAATTATGCATTTTGCACAATTTATTGTGCAATAATGAAATATTTAAACTTTTAATATTATAGAGGTTACGTAATCATTTTTACATTGGGAAACACTATCGGATTCTAATTCGGTAAAAACTAGCCGCAGGGAAGGTTGAATAGCAACTGTTAATTACTATAGTAATTAAGATGTGTACAGTAGTCTATCACACTTTTGTACCGAGTAAGAGCACTCTATAATAATATTAACATGATCTTGTTCTTCGAGGAAAGTATTATGTAATTATCCTTAGAATGAAGTCAGGGTCATAGAAATGATGTTCGCAGAATGTGTGAGAATTAAATGTGTACCCAACAGTTATGACATTAGTGCTATAAATACCGGTGAAAGTTTGGTTACTCACCTTTTATTCACATCTAGATACTAATTGCATTCTTTTTATATGCTACATGCAATAGATATGTGGGTAGGTAGGTAGGTATGTACCCATTTCAAAGTGACAATGCACTCACATCATTTTGAAGGAGTAATAATTTATAATTTGGGGATAAATCATATTTCCGGCGTAACGCATTCTACACCGTAATATACAGTATCTACGGACGGTTGAAAATTATACGTCGTATGGCCATATTTCCACAATTTTAACTACCCCAAGTATATATAATACGAGGTTATTTGGTTATTTGTTGGAAAACTATCAGTTAGTAGCAAGCATTATTATTATAATTATTAGTAAAATTCAATTTCATAACATATGTTGGTATTTTTGTAGATGCTTATTAATATAACAATATTCGTTGTCATATCGAATCCAACTCAACCATAAGAAGTTTAGAAGTAATATTTCACCCCTAGTCGTTACAGCATAAAATGGTGGCCCACCGGTTGAACTCTTATAGGAACATAAAAAATATGCAAATCTCCGACGATGCAAAGCACAACAGCTCAACAGTGTTAAAAACAGATATCCTATGCCGTTAGATGCAATAAGTAAGCGTAAAAACTTAGCGGATTTAACAATCTAATAATAGTTGAAACTTTTCTATAAGAAAAGGATTGGACGGACATGCATCAGAGGCATATGAACACTTTTGTTCGGAACATGAAATCTAAACGTCCGATAAAAAAATATACAGGGTGTTCCATTTTAAATGTTTCTTTGTCTTTGGTAGTTTTTTAGTTTGTTTTGGTAGTTTTTGTAACTGGGTGTCCACTTTTTGTCCATGGAAAATTATATCTGCTGGTACCTGATATGAAGATATTATGGTGGAATGATTACAAAATATTAGAAGCTTTTAATGTCTCCTGAACCAGATTTCGATTATCGCTGATAATCTTATCTTGCTTGTCTAGCCTATCTTGATACGTCTGATCTCTCACTTGCCATGTCTCAAATAAATCATTTACACTATCATTCACTTTAGCATCTGCACAAGCTAATAAATTATCTTTTACCTTTTCTATCTTCTCATCAACTTCCTCACTTACCTACTTCTCTTCGTAAATTATTCATTCTTTCCTTCATAATTTCTAAATTTGTGCTTATATTATATCTAATATGGTGCTTATATATTCAGTCATACTAGCATTCATTGTATTTATTTCATCTTTCATGGTTTCTTTCATTTAATTCATTTATTTTTCATACTAGCATAAATAGCATATAGGTTCTCCTGTTGTGTTATAAATGTAATATTTATAACTTTATTTATATTTATAATTTTTATATTATTTTGAACTTCAACTCTTATTTCAGGTGGGTTCAGAGTTGCACGCTTATGATGTATATAATTCTAATATATTTAATTTCAAGAAAAATAGGTATATATATCAAACAATAAAAAAAAAATATATAGTGATTACTCTCCTTGCGTACAAGATTCTAATATAAACTGTAATTAATAAAAACTAAACTTACTTATTAACTACCAATAATTTTCAATGTCTCGACAGTCTGCACAATTCGATCGATTGTACGACGACAGTCGTACAATTTCTTCTATGTTCATGCACAATTATTCCAAATACCTACTACTGCTACCTACCTACTGCTATGTTGTCTCTCCTCCAGTCTCGAACCATCTATCAATATCGTTTTTACTTTTCCTTTTCGGCTTCACTCCTCAGCTAAACTAACCCCCTCCTACTAATGCTGTGACGATTTCCCAGTATCTTCTTTCTATATCTATCCGTTTCTCGCAAATTTCTTAATCTCTTTTGTCTTATAATGACTGTCTAATTAATTAATTATTCCCGCTTCAAAATTAACATTTTTCCTAACAACCATACTCTGGCGATTTTTTTAAAACAATTTTCTCTAATATTTTATACAATTTTATATCAAATGAATACTAATTTACACTTTGTATTATCTCATATAAACTTTGTCATCTTGTGTGTCCAATATACATCCTTCATCTACATTTACAACTTACACACATTATACCGGATAAGAGTTAAAAGCAAGAACATGTATCAATAATTTCAGATTTAAACATTACATCTTTGGTATACATGTGTGTGGAACCAGCTCATACTCTCTTACACGCTCCATCAATCCACATCTATATTTATTTATTTGAAACAACTTACTCTACAGCACCTACTTAAAATCTGTTGACTATCGACGCAAGTATTTACAGGATACATTTTTGTTAATGAGGGCAGGGCGACTTATCTACTTATTTATCAAGGTCGGTTAACATTCCAGTTGACATTTACAAAGTCATCTCATAGCTTTGTATTGTAGTCATCCTTACTACATGTGGTATTCTGCATAATAAGATAACCATTTAAAAAATATAATGTGTAGGTGTAAAATCTCACCGATCACCAGTGGCGTTCTTATCATTTAATATTCTATTTCCATGTATTGCTTAAGAACCCTTCATACACCTCACAATAATTATTTCATAATTTACTTCCGAGGACACTATGGAAATCGAATGAATATACCTAAGATTGATTGTTATACATGAATTTAGTAAAGTTCAGTAAACATATTATAGATACATTAAAATTATTTTAGTAAGTGATACACGATACACATTATTATTCTATATTTCTTTCAGGTAAAACTCTACATTGTGAAAGTTGAATAGTAGATATTGCATTTGATCGGGAGAAAACTAAAATATCCAATTTAATTCGGGAAACAAAAAATGTTATATCATTGTGTTCGTCTACAAATTTTAAATAACTTTCAGAATGTTCGTCCGTCCGTCATTCGGTATATCCATCCGTGTGTCCATAGGGATACCGCCTTTTTTTTTGAACACGATATCTTAAGAATGAGATGTTCAAACAATGAAAGATATTTCAGAAAAATAGTTTTTGTGGTAAAGGAAGATTTTGGTTTAGCGAAATTCAATAATAAAGTATATATACATAGTGTAGGTACATCACTTCTATATGAAACATTGCTATGCAGATAAGGGGGCGATTTAAACTTTAATATTTTATGATAGAAACAAGCTTCGCGAAGTATTCCTCGATTAGACATGTTCAACCACTAGCAGATTTTAGTTTATGAAATAATCTTTGACGCCGTATTATGCTAAAAATAAGCCACAAACATGAATTTTGTGCTTTTTATATACGTAGTACAACAATACTGTCAATAAAAGACAAGGACCATACATAGTATCATAGTGGTTAACATCACGTGACAGAAATAATGAATCACAAGCGTATTCTTAACCTCTATGCTTAGGGAGTGCCTATTTGTATATATCATTTTTAATGTAGCATGTATATAATATCCGAAAAGAAATCTTGGGTTTGTAACAATTCATAACATAGAGAAATAAGCAAATAGATGAATAATATGGAGATACACTTTCTAGTTGTATATCTGGACATATATATGGAAACGAACCACTTAGAAGTTGTACAAATACCATTTGTTTTAGTGATCATTTATCCTTCAATTTAAAATATTAATCCTTCAACACTTTCAGTAACATTTTATGATATTAGTTTTGGAAATGTCACTTAAATAATTTAATATAATTAATCATAAATTAATTATTTCAATTTTACATTTTTACATTTTTGTGGGTTCGATCAGAACGCCTCCTCTAATTTCATCATTTTAATCTGGTCCATCATGTCAAAGGCGTAACCATGTAAAGGTGTAATCTAAAAGTAATAAAACGCTAATTTTATCATGCAGTATCACAACTGAACCCAGATCTAAATCCAGATAATGGCAAAACATTGTAAATTTTAAAAAACTAATAATCTGTATTTATAAAAATTTTTCAAATATCTCACAAAGGACAGGTAAAACACGTCGGCGTGATATGAGTTTCTATCAATTGAGTATTGAATCACTCCCATTTTGTAACATAACGAATACTGAATTGCTACTGCCAGAAACATTAGAGGCGCGTGTGGGTGTGGGTGCCAGACAGCCCTTAACATGCGTAATGTTAAGGGCAGCTGCTAAATGATATTAATTACTAAATACAAATACTAATTAAAGCAAATACTAATTACAGTTACTAAATTTATTCGCTAGGTACGCCTTTTTTTCAGATTATATCCCATATCAGAACGAATATATAGGCATATAATACAAATCCTATATAATACATAATCATCTTAATTAATTAAGTGTTATACGCGGATGGCTTCAGCCTGGTCTTGGGCATGCTCCTTTGCATTATTTTCGATATTGAGATCCTGTGGGCTGAGACGGACCCCTCTCCCGTGTGAACTCTGGAGGGGACGATTCAGGCAATAATTTTGTTTTAACTTTGTTTCAATTTGGAAGTTTTGTTAATGATAATTTTTCTGGTTTTTAGGTATTTACCGGGGACTTCCTACCTGCTGTTCTGTCGAGTTGGGTTGTCGTTTGGTATATGGTGCAGTCGCGATATTGCTACGTTTTGTTCTTGTTATCATCTTGGACCACCCCCAAGGTCGTCATTGGTAAATGGGTAGGTTTTTGGAAGGACAGTTTATGTTTTATGTGCACATGTGCACCTTGCCGTATATTCAACACCAGGCGGGGCACAATAAGTTAAGGTCTTATCATAGTCTTATAACACGGGTTAAGCATGGGTCTCAGAATAGTCTTATTTAATGATAGCTTGCATATTGTCATCCTTACATTTGTAGTAGTTTATGAATAGTTTTAATGGATCCTCAAAAGTCCATTTTTAAAATGAGTCATAAAACTATAAGATTTATTATGCTGGTATAAACCAAATAAACATTACCTTAATAAGTCTAGATTGCTTTGTGGTAGCGCCAAGACAATAATAAAACAAAACAAAATTGTTTTTGGGTCTTGTCTTGTCTTGTGTAAAATTGTCTTAAACCTTAGGCAATGCCCATGCGATTGAACTATTAACCGCATATCACGAAGTTCTCATAAAATGGGAACTTCTCTTCCTCAGGATAAGGATTCTACTAATGAGGATACGGATATAAGTAATTAATAGATTAAGTTTTTTTCTCAAGCGGATTTCTATTTTAATAATTTTGCTATTTTAATAATTTGCTAATAATAATGCTAGTAGTTTATTAGCATTAAGTATGTCTAATATTTTATGAAAATCCCTCCCTTTTT
>CAXKVY010003325.1:12500-24172 GCA_964058915.1 Tetropium fuscum
AAATATTTTCTGATAGTTGTGGTGTATATGGTAAGACAATATATGTTTTACGATTATTAGTTGTATTGGTGAGTATTAGTGGTGGCGGAGAATTGTAGTATTTATGAATTCGGTTTTTGAAAATTTTGTTGATTAGAGAAAAGGGATAGTTATTATTTATTGAAACGTTTTTTTGCTTTTTCTATGCATTCTTTTCTAAAAATGGCAGACGTTAGTTTTATTGATCTGTCTGCAATACCAATTATTATAGTTTTTTTGTGGTTGTAAGGGTTTTTTGAGTACAAATTGGTATATCTACCAGACCATGTTGTTTTTGTATTCCATTTTGTTAATATTTCAGTTTTATTATTTATAAGAGTTAAGTCTAAGAAATTTATTGTATTTTCTGATTCGTTTTCAATTGCAAATTGTATTTTTGGATGGTAACAATTAAATTTATTTAAGATATAATTTTTATGTTGGATATAATATCTGATAATATAGAATATGTAACAGCCAAATTGAGAGTACTTGAGATATGTGAGTCTCTGACGGAAAGCTATATGTTTCTAGAAAATATTCTTGACAATATGTTAAGTTGAATTACATTCGCTCGTCTAAAAATAATACATCATCACACCACATGGCTTGGTCAACTAACTTCAAACTATGAATCTGTTCCATAAAATCAGTAAAGATATCATATTACCGTCTGGAAATGTGAGATAATCGACTTAGCGAATTAAATTACAGTTATAATATAATAGACCCTATATAATTCTAACATAACAGCTCCCCTTTTTAATAAAAAAGTTGTTGCTATACAATTGCGAAAACTTGTAAGCGTAACTTTTGCTAGAGTTTTCGTTTCATTCTAAACTATCTTCTTCCACTAGTTCACGCACATTAACACTGGGTCTTCGTTTTTGTAATAAGTGGGCACACTTCTTTAAGAATGTCCTGAACCTCGGTGGATATGATGCATGGTCAGCTGATGATGAGGTGATACCAGTATAAATGTTCATTCTTCTTTTGCATTTACATGTTATATATACAATAAAACCAAAGCAACGATTAATGTTAAAATAAAAGATGTAAACCATGATATATTTTTGGTTAAAAAAGGTTCATTAATTAATTTGTCTAGATCATCAGAATAATTATCTAGTTTATGTTTGGCGATATTCAGATCGTCAACGTTACGGTTACTTAACTTGAGAGGTTTTAAATTTGGCAAAGTTATTTTTACTTGGTAAATATTCACAACATCTATAAAGTATTAAGACAGTGTGATTATCGTAGGTTCCATTATTTCCTACAAATTCTGCTGTTCCTGCATGGATTCTGGTATACTATTTGGGTTTCTTTGGTAACATTTTATTGTAACCGGTAATGAGTCTGAAACTGGAATAAGCCATAAGTTTTTCGATGGTTTTTGTAAATTATAGTCTTTCGCGAACAGCAAATTGAGTTTACATGTTCGCGACATGTAATGTCGTTTGTAATTTTATAAGTATTTAGGCTTCGCATATCGCGTCACTGTCTATTGGGTATGGAAATACATTAGAACATATTTTTACACTTTTACATTGTTTTATAAGTGCTACAATGACAAAGAATCATCATCTTTTGCTATGAACTTTTGTGATGTTGACAGAATATGATGAAATCCAGTAGAATTATCGAACATAGGAATAGGATAAAGGCGGTATCATGTTCAGGTTCCACAAGGGGAATTTTTGTTTCCGTTTAGAAACTTGGAGTTCAACAAGGTCTAGGTATTAAGCTACAGTTGACATTTGTGCAGGTAAAGGTAGATTGTTCCTTTTGACTGTGAAATGGTTTGAGGTGAGTTGACCAAGTCATGTGGTGTGATGATAGAGCTATGTATTATTTTTAGAAGAGCGAATGTAATTGAATTTAAAATATTTTCTAGAATGTTTTCAAGAAACATATAGCTTTCCGTTAGAGACTCACATATTTCAAATACTCTCAATTTGGCTGTTACGTATTCTAGATTATCAGATATTATCGTAAATTGAATTCTCAATTTGTTTTATATCATTGTTAAATGTTTCTTCATCGATTTTCAATTTTTGTATTGTAGAGTTGAAGCTTTTCGATTTGGTGTTCACCAGTTAATAATTTGTTTATACAGTTGGTATAGTATTATCCGCCGGAGGAGTCTGGGTAACCAGTGATGGCTTTCCAAATACTACCTAATCCATTTAGAATTCAGAGTTTGTAGCGTTTAGTTTCTGAAAATATATCTTAATATTTATCTTTCAATGTTTGTGAAATTTGTGTTAAAAGGCTCATATCAGTCTGGACTTCTGATTTAAGGAATATAATTCGTGTATTATCTGTGCCTAATAAGATTCATGTCGTTTAAAATATTATTATTGTGATTTAGCGCTATCCTGATTGGTTCAATGTCTTTATACACTAAGACATTTTAACTAAGACATCAGTTCATTTTTCATTTTAAATTTTGATGTGTTCTTCATGATAATAAATTGTGTTGTTAATTGGGTCAACTGAATATTGAGATGAAACTGCCTTGAAGAGCACTGCAGGGGAAACCTAAAAATGAACTTTTAATTTTCAAAATACGGTTTCATGCTGTTGAAATTTATTTTAGATGTTTGATTTGTTTGGGGATTAAATAATGTAAATAAGTTATTGAAAATATATTTGATTTCAAACGGACCATTGAATTTATTTTGTAGTTAGTCTTTAACATGCGATTATTTGACATAAACTTTGTCGCCTATTTTATATTCAGGTTGGTTATTAGGAACGAGTTTGCCGTATCGAGCTTTTGCTTTTTCTTTTTGGAGGTTTGTTCTTGTCCGCGCGATTTTATAATAGTGTGAGATTCTGTAATTTAAATCTCTAATATATTTCGATATTAACTCTTGATTGTAAAGGGTTTGAGTAGGATGGTTTGATATATGACCAAACATTAGCTCGTATGGGGCAATCAGGTAAATGTCTCATTTATTCCTCGGTGTGTTATTTTTACCGGAATGAAACTGATTCATGATAATGGGTATTTTATATGTTTTCGGGTTTTCACAATGTCTTGACATATTACTAATTTTATATCTTTTTCAGCGAAATGGAATGACATGATTTCAAAAATAAGCAAATTTAAGTTCAATTTAGAATATTTTTGATTCCGTTATATAATTTTGGTCTTTGAACATTGTTACGATTAATTGTAATATTGGGTCATTTGGGTCAAACGATAATGGAACTATATAGTAGTTTTGTTTCTTTACCGTTTTCCTTGATAATATATTAATTTTGTTATTTATGAAATCGAGATCTTCCTCGATATTATCTTCGATGATTTTATAATGAAAATATTGCAAATTATTTTCTTGGAAAAATGTGATTACATGTTTTATGGTCTTTATCCAATAATGGGTTATTTGAGAATCTGATTTTCGAATAGTCTGTGATGGACTATGTTTGATACAAGTTCTGAAAGATTCTTGATTTATTCGATGAGCTGTTGCCTCGTTGTCCGTGTTATCTTCTGTGTAAGGGTTATCATCTGCGTTAATATATAATATATAATATATCATAATATATAATATATCATAATCATATATCATAATATATAATATATCATCTGCCTCTGCGTTAATATATAATAAAATACACGACAGATCTTCTAGTTTGAAATTATTCATCAGATTTCTAACATTACCATATAGAAATTTAACACCTATAGAAAGTCGTTCTTTTTAAATATAATTTTTATTTTTCATTTGGTTTGCCTTTTGCTCGTCCCCAATTTGTAAATTTTGAAATGTTTGAAGTAAATTTTTCACACCGCTTGTCAAATCTATAATTTAATCTTCTATTAGTTCTATAATACCCTATTAGTTATTAGTGCTTATTATTAGTGCTTAACCACCATAATCTCATAGAACCTGTCTACACAAGTCTGTGAAAACATCTAATTTCTAAAAATAAATATTAGGTCTTCAACAGCGGATACGGCCCAAACGCCAGACGTATTTTTTCAATTTCATGAACCTTTTTCAATTTTTAATTAACACAGGTTGTCGATAGCTCATGGGCAGTGTCCAAAGTACTTTTCGCACGCTTTCAGGGTTTATCTGTCTTTTTTTAGGGCTCTGAGGAAGCTAACCCAAAAAAGCACAACAACTCTTAAAAGCTCACCCACTTTTGACCTCTATACATTTGAGCTTGACCAGGGGTCGAATTTATCAACTTGGCCAGTGGTAAACGACTTGACTAGTTTCAGAATTTATCGGCTTGACCATAGGTCAAATTGACCAGTGGCCGAATCTGAGCAGCTTGACCAGTGGTCAACGGCTTGACTGGTAGGATCAGCTTGGCCAGTGATCGAATTTGAGCGGCTTGACCAGCGGTCAAATTGCCCAGCCTGGACACACTCTGGACGCCAGACGTTTAGGTCGATAACCGTATGCTTTTCCTGATTGTCTATAATATAATATATTTGAATTGTGGAATATTACAATGTTTAATTTTCTTTGCATTTTTCTGGAGCTCAATTTTTAATTAATACAGGTTGCCGATAGCTAAAGGGCAGGGCTAAAAGTACTTCTTGCACGTTTTCGGGGTTTTTCTCTTTTTGAGAGTTTTGAGTGCTTTTTAAGAGCTTTTGTGCATTTTAAAGAGCTTTTGAGCGCTTTAAAGTGATTGACCCCATTTGTCGTCTGACCCAGCTGTCGAAACGCTCTTGTAATTAACACCTGCTAGACGGTTCCGAAGCAGTGATGTGAAATTTGGTTACGATTTTAGGGTTGATTTTGTACCGGAGCCGGGGTTTCTGGCCTATAGATTTACAAGCTGGTCTGAAAATTTAGAGGCAGAAAACTCCGGCTCAGATGACTCTATACCGTTTTGTGTTATCATCGAGAAATAAAATCTACTTTTTAACTTTTTTTGTTATAAGTTCTTTTTTTTGTTATAAGTTCCGCAACAATCTGTACCAACCAGCTCCATAGTGTGTACCAACATGTAGCGATTATATGAGGTATGTTGTTACACATGACATGTTATAAAATTTATTTATTTTTTGTGTGTGCCCTTTTTATTATATACGAGTAATATGATTTATTACCTTGCTAAACCAAGTAGATATCATATTCTAATTCCCGATTTTCAATAATAACTATATCTACAAAAAATAAAACCTACAAATTGTATCAACCAACACCGGTCACCCCTACGTCTAGTAAATCTTCATTTAACACGTTAAACTATTTTCTATTTAAATAATAAAAGACAGTCACAATTAATTGTAAGGTACAAGTACAATAACACAATCACCAAAAAAAACACGAGTCATGTTACATAAAAAATATTCTCACACAATTTGACCTATGAAAAAATAGGTTGGTGGAGGATGCTCTCTGGTTATATATATATAAAAGTGAATTACCTGATGATCCATATTGTAGTGCGTATTCAATTATTCATTATGATGAAGACGGTTAGTTGTATTAGAAAGATTATATATTAATTTGACCATTGAATAAATTTAAATGGTCAAAATACTAAAAAGTTTGTTATTCTTGTAGGTTGTTGTTCTGTTTGTTTCTTCGTTGAGTTTGGTTTCTTTAGTTCTTGCTGCTCCTGAACAGAATCCAAAAAATGCCGTTATTCGTCGTTTCGACAATGATGTAGGACTAGATGGATATAATTATGCGTAAGTACATGTGTCAGATTTTTTAGCTTATTATTATTTATCGGCATTTAGCGGTATTGAAGAAGAAAATATTCTAGAGGGTTATTGTTAAATCATTTGGGTAGGTACTTTTCCTGCTCAAATTATTTAATAATAAACTAGAAAATATAGTTACAACCCACCACCACACTGCAGCACGCGGCACCTCATTCCAAAATTGGAAATTAACATGAAGTATCGCCGTATATGCAAATACGGATTCATCAGAACTGATTAGGAAATAAAAACACGCCCTATCTCTCAGTTCACAGAGAGATAGTTGAAGGTATAAGACAGTTGGTCATCTTGGGACTTGGTCGGTGGGCCATCCTCCATGTAGAACCTTAACAGGAGAATAACATTTGAATGCGGCTATACCCGAGAAACCATCGTATAATAGAGTGCGGTCGCGAAAATTATCAAAACATTAAATATTTATCATTTTTTTTCATTTATTTATCTACTTTAAAAATATATCCAGCAGGCAAAAAGCCCAATTACAGGATACCATGATAAATTGGAAAAACATGGAAACAAAACAGGATAAAGCTAATAATGGTAGCAATAAAAACGGTAAAAATGCCAACGGTAATAATAAAAATAGTAAAAATATCAATAACAACAGTAACAGTAAAAAAAGTAAAATAGTAGTAAAAAATTTGAACAAAGAACATACACTCCCCGACAAAAAATTGCGTCAACCGCTAAATTTTTGATAAGTTTGTTGTTTGTTTTATAACTTTTATATTTTTAATTCGATGTACATAATTATCGCATCAGCTTATAGACAAATGTTTGACCTTTACTCTCAGTTATTGTCAAATATAATGTTGGTTTAACATGTTTTACCGGGATAAATCAACTTGATATTTTTTAACCAAAAATTTGTACCACCTTGTGAAAGGATTGACGTCGAAGATTAGGATTAAGAAAAGAAAGTTCACGCAATTTCTAGTAGCCGCAATTTCTGACTTATTGGTAACATTTTGTTTTTTGAATAATCTTGCTACCTCCTTTCGTTTAAGAGCTAAGGATTTTTAAATAAAGCACTGATTATCAAGAATTCCTTTATTGACATTAACAATAAATTTAAAACCGTGTATCCTCTCGCACGTCTATCTTTTGCAGTAGTGACAGCTCGCAGTCTTCGGGGCATAGGTTAGTTATTTTTTCTTGAGGGATAACCGTATATTTCTTGGTAAATGTCACTCTGAGCTCTTGCTTGTACAGAACATCGGCGAACAGCTATTTTAAGTTCATCCCACAAATGTTCGATGGGATTACGGTCCTGCAGGCTGGCCAATCTAATTTTTGTAAACCAACTTCATCCAGTTCATCATCCAGTTTATCCAGTTCATCATCCAGTTCATCCAGATGTCCGGCTTCTTACAACCGTTCTCACTTAAATTTACTCCTCTTGTCATTCGTACGTCATTTTTTAGAGAAATAGCAGTATTTATTCTATCCCTCAAAGACTCAAGGATGTTGAAAAGTCATCAGCACTATTAGTTGATCTCTTTCATCCGGAGCCATGTCGCCTTGTAAAGCCACCCTCTATTAAGATTTCGGCCAAAGTCGCTTAAGAACCATGATGACAACTAAATTTATCTATTTCACTGTCCTGTAAACCAATTTTCGAAAATCAGTTATGCTGAGGCGGCATTCTGAAGTAACTTTGATAGTTTTTTTAAGGAACATCGTAAAACTGGTATCGATTTATTTAAAAATCGTTAGCTCTTAAAAGGAAGGGAGGGGACAACATCACCAATGAGTTTAAAATTGCAACAAAGAATATTTAATCTCCGACGTCAATCCTTCCACAGGGTATTTGATTCACCCCGATAATACATAAGCTAAGCTTGAAGATTAAAATTCGACCATAATTGAGAGCAAAGGCCGAACATTTGTCTACAAGCTGATGCAAGAAATATGGGAATCGGAAGGGAATAGGGGCAAGTGCCAATATGGTGTATTTCTCTAACCCAACACCGTGGCACTCAACAAACTCATATCTGTTTTTTAAGTATGATGTGAAAAGCTGCACGAGGACTCAGACAATCTGAATGCATTCAATATGTTCAGTATGGTAAATATGATTAATTGGTAAATAATTTTCGCTGTAATAAGTGCAGCGGCTGCTGGTGAAGAAGGGCTGCGGGGCGCCGCCCTCCCTGGATAAATGACGATGTATGTAATTTATTATTGTTGCATATTCATATTTTTTTCTTTAAATTCAATTCAATTAAATATAAAATTTACGTATATTAGCATCTAACATACCTATATTTATTATATTACTTACAATATTTACATTTGCGTTCAACACCCGCACGCCCCGGCTATGGATGAAACTATAAAACTGCCGGCCGGGTGCTAAGGCTGAACGATGCACGGCTAGCGGGCGCTCGCTTACCGCCCGGCAAAGCTTCTCGTAGCAAATAGTCGGTTGCCATGGAAACGGCACGCTGGCATGCGTTTTAAACAGAATTGCGGGCTAACTTGACATGAGCTCTCGCCCCTCGCTCACAGTCGTACGTCGTACTCTACCACTCAAACGGTTGACGTAATCTTGTAATATTAAAAATGAGGGTGTTTGATCCTACGAATATAAATTTTAATTCTCTCAATTTGACGCACAATGTAAACATTAAAAAAAAGAACACCGTGCCCATATTGAATTTAAGTCAAGTGCAACCCAGTTATAAAAATCGAGGAGGGTTTACGCGCAAGTTTGACGCCAAGTATTTGAAGAATCTCGGCGAAAAGATAAAAGAAAACACGAAAAATCGGCCAAGCATATGAATAATATTGTAAGCTTTCAGGTAATGGGGACAACTAATATCGCTTCTAGTTTAAGTAGTGCGTATGAAGAAAATATTCGACAAAGCACAACGAAATGGTATCAAAAAGCCCCAAACGCTCCACCAAACAAAAATGTCACCAGCCGCAGCTGAGTTATTGTTATCGTAAATACAATCGTTATTATAAATACAAATATGAAAAAAATAGTAGAGATGTTCACTTACCTCAAACTATCTCTTAAGTCAGAAACTATACAAGCCGCATTATCATAAATTGCATACAACTCATTACTATATAACATATTGAACTAAAATATCTACAGACTGTAACCATTTCTATCAGCTTTCCCCGTTTAATGAACAATACATTTAAATGATATTTTCTCTAAAAGATCATTTAAATGTATTGTTCATTGTCAATGAAGGCTTCACTGACTGGGAAATAAAATACGACTCAAAACCGAATGGGCAACAAAAGCTTAAAAATACAATATTAGGGAAAAAAACAAATATTATGGTCACCTAGTATAACGGTCGTCTGAATTAATAAACAAACGGGATGGTGGTCGAGCGGTTGGCGCGATACTCTCAGCTCTATCAGCTAGCAGCAGTGTAGGTTCGATACCCCGCAGTGGTGCGAAATAAATTTTCAATAATTTATCCCCAAGATCTAAGTAATGGGGGTTTCTCCCAGGCACTGAATGGTCATTAGAATTTACCAACCTAATTCGATCCTGGTCGCACATGCGGCTTGCGAAATAATAATAGGCTGCCCCCTCTCCCGCACAAGTCTCTGACTTTTGGGCTAATTGCAGTTAGAATGAGGGATGAGAGATATTATCATTATTATTATTATTCAATGCTATTAATCTTTTCTTATGTTATAGTGAAACGATTTTCGCTTGTATTTAGGTATCCGAGTCTAGCTATGTACTGCTGGTCAATACTATACAAATCATTCTCTTGCTGCTATAGTCACTATAGTACCTCTAAACTTTGGCGTGAGAGTATATTATTATTTTGCTGGTTCAGGACCCTATTATTCGCGCCCAGAAGCGATTTGGGTTATTATTATTTCTATCGAAACCAGCATTATACTACTACATGACGCAATGTCCACTTACCTGAAGGGATATTACCCTATACATACGTTTTGTACTGCACAAAGCACGAGGGCAAATGACATTTTGGTTTATAACCAGGATTAATTAAGCCGTTTCATTCTATGCCGCGCGTTGTACAAAAACAAACGGCCGTAATTTGCAGTCGTGCGTTGTGGAATATAAAATGCAACTCAATTTCATAAAATGATACTTTTATGGCTTATTGTGACACCACTTGGTAATAGTCTATTAACCTTGTTTCTTCAATTAAGTCGATACCTTTTGTCTTTATGGAAAACCCAAGCCTGGCTCAGAGAGGATGAATATATAATTATATATGCCGACGTTTGGCAAATTTGGTGATTGGTAAAGTCTAACCACAACCATACTGAACATGAATTAGAAAAACCTCGCAAACTCGTTAGTTAGGGCACAAATTAGTGATAATTTACTTCGCCGACAGCGGCATTCGGTCCGGCTCCATAAGATAGCCGAATTGAATAACAGACCCGCTGGACCGCTAAATTGTCACTTATAATAGGGAACATTCCCACCTTTTTACTGTAAAAAAATTGCATAAAAATACCATACTGAAAAATAATATATGCAAAATATGACGCCTTAATTCCCAATAATAAATTTGTTATAAATTATTAAAGTCTCGCGCGCGAGTGAACCGTTTCAAACAGGATGAAAGTCGTGACGCCTGTGGCGCCACGCCTACAATTTACAAACGAGGAAGATACCGATTCGGACGGCTACGGGAGATCCCAGCAGTCGACTGCTCGATTTCATTAACATTTTTATTATAAATAATAATACTCTTATTACATTATTAAGGCGTCTTGAAAAATAGCCATTATAAATTGTGAATATAAAGGTGAATCGCCGCTTCACCCCACGAGCGGCCATTGATGTATGTTTAAGTATTCTACCATTTAATGTGTATCTACCGTATAATGAGTATCATATAAAAGAGGGTGCTGAGAAGAACACGATAATAAAATGACGTCACTCTAAATCCAATATGGCGGACCTCCAAAGATGGTGGACTATGGTTTTTTATGCACCCCCATGATATGGATATCAAATGAAAGGATTCAAGGGGAAAAAATCAATATGGCGGAAAACAAGATGGCCGGTATATCAATTTTAAGACGTTATAACTCTGCAAAGGTTAGATATAGTTAGGTGGTGCTAGAACAAATATTGTAAGGACCGACAAGGGTCAACTGAGGCGATAAAAAAATTACAAGACGGCGGATCTAAGCTGGCGATCAAATACTTAGTTGCTCCAATCCATCTGAAATTTTGTTATCCCGGGGTTTTTGTAGTCACCTGGTACAATTTAGGGGTCGAATTCTTCGAGTCAAATCGTGCGACTGAATTTTAGTACGCCTTGGTTGGCTTCATACTGTGACTTGTGTAGTTGGGTGAAATGGCCGTCAATAGCATTGGCTTGCAACATCTCTAGGAGAAAGAAAGATCCAAAATCAACCCTGTGGTGTTTTGTTTTGGAACTGTGTTTTGTTAGGCATAAGTAAGCTTCAAGTTTAAATAATTACAGTCAAATAACCCGAAAATCTCCTTATTGAAGAACTATACTGAATTAAGTAAACAGACAAACGACCATGCAACAATGACGCATTAACTGAAATGAACAGACTTGTCCAACGATAACTAAAAAAAAATTAAATTAATAGTAAAAAAACATTTTTGAAAACATGCTTTTATTTAACTGCTCTAAAAAGAAGAAAATAAACTTTAAATTAAATTGAACCCATCAATTTATTATTTATTACATTACACAATTTATGTGATATAAAAGCTGTCGCGAGATTTACCTGTGTAGATAAAAATAATACAATATGTATTTGATATTGACATAAGTAATTCTAAGAAACAATAAAATAGGTAAATCTCGTGATAAGCTTTAATGTCATATAATTTGTGTAATGTAATAAATTGTTGGGTTTATTTTATATAAAGTTTATTTTCTTATTTTTAGAGCATTTAAATAAAAGCATGTTTTCAAAAATGTATTTTTTAATATCTATT
>CAXKVY010003326.1:0-25000 GCA_964058915.1 Tetropium fuscum
AATAATCACGAAATCAAAATTATTTGACGGACCGCCTATGGCTCCATTAAGCGTTACTTTAGAAAAAATGATACCTTGATACATACAGGTTCGCCACCCCTGCTCTATACTAATGAATTGAAGTGTCTCTTTGGAATGTCAAAATAGCAGCATAGGTTAGGGATAGTTTGTTGGTGCTCGTTTGGTAGAAAAATATTGTAGGGACCGACAAGGCTCAACTGCTCGTGTTGAAATTTCGAGATGATGGATCCAAGATGGTGATCAAAAACTTAGTAGCTCCAATCCGTCTGAAATAAAGGAGGCTAAATTGGAACTAAATTTTGAAAGTACGCCTTGGTTGTCTTCATATAATGACTTGTGTAATTTGGCGAAATGGGCGTCAATAACATTGGTATGCAACCTGTCTAGGAGACGGAATGCTTCAAAATCAAAACCGGAACTGCGTTTTGTTATTCACAAGTCAGCTTCAAGCTGAAATAAGTAGATATAAGTAACGCCAAATCACTAGAAGGTCTCCAATTTAACATGCAACAGTGACGCATTAAAAGAAATGAACAGACATGGAAACATGTACACTATGTACAGCGACAAATAAAAAATAGAATATAAATTATTAGTAAAAAACATTTTTTAAAACAATCCCTTATTTAAATGCCCTAAAAAGAAGTATTAACAGTAATTATTAACTTTAATTAACTTTAATTAAGTAATTAAAGAAGTATTAAGTTATTCTACAGAAATTATTTCATGTTTCAGTATTCCAAAAAATACATAATTCGTTATAATTGGAACGGTGGTTTTGAATTAGTATACTTCAGACTTCCTAAACCTCTTATATTAATGTCGTTAATTGTACGTTTACTTCCAGTTTTTTGTTTTTGTACAGCGTAGTTTTGAAATTTTCAAAAACATAATTCACGTTTTCATATGACTGAGCCAACTAATACGGGACAGGGCTCGTATAAATATAGAGTAAAATTATATATCTGCTCAGGCTCTCGTTCGATAATACCAATCCATCGAATCGGAAATGAAAATTGTGAATCTGCAAATAAAGCAGAATGCCCAATAGTTACACAAAATTAGGAAATTTAATTTAAAATCAGTTCTAATGGCGTTGTCTAATGATCCATCGCAAACATTTTCAACTCAATTCAACAAAGGATAATCTGGTTTAGTTAATGCGAGTTCAATAATTGAAGCTGCACAACTACTACTTTAGTTTGTAATACGAGTGCTTTAATGGAAGTTACAACCATTTGCATAGCAAAATCCCGATCAACTATTTAATATATAATTGTCTTAGATAATATTGCTAATACGTTATTTGTGCTAATACGTCATTTAATATTTCCAAATGTATTTAAAAAAGATGAAGCAAAATACTCAATTATTTAGAAAAACCTCTCCGATGTTTATGTTAATCAGGTTGATTCATCGAGAGTAATATATATTAATATAAATAAAAAAAAATATACTAAATTAATTATAAGTATAATCAGTGGTAGCAAATATACATATTTGTATTGAACATTTAACTGATGGCTTACCTTATACGATAAATTATACTAAATTTATTATAGATAGCTATAACGTAACAATACATATTTTTACGTAAATATCAATAAAACCAATTAATCCGCGAGATATACTTCCTCTCTTTCTGAAATTACAATGTGGACCTTGCTCAGCATTAATGTTGAATAAATTGAAAATTTAAAAATCAATGTAAATCATAAAAAGGTAAATATGTATATTTAATTTCAAATATTGCTCGTCCCGTGTAAATATATTTTATTTTGTAAGTATTTGATATGATTGATACATTGTATGTATATTTAAATAGCAATTTCACAAATACATCTTGATTCTGATATTTATTTTTTTACTTTTCATCAGAAAAGTATGGGTATGTGCGAAAATCGAATTTATAACAAATCGTTAGTCGTTGTCATTGTCGTTACTGGCGTTATTGACGTAAGCAAATCTCCTCCCTTTTTAATCTTAGCAAACGTTAGACATTCCAATAAAATGTGTGGCTAGTATATACGAGTAGTATGTACACTAGATGCAAACGCTGAAAATTGAAAAATTTCTTCCGCTTTTCCGGAAGTGAATTAATTGACAGAATTTTTATCATGTACTTGATTTTTATAAAATGAGATTTTCCACGAATCGGCGAAAATGGCATCTCTTTGCCACAGGTGCAAATAATAAAATAGCCACTCTTTAATAATAACTGCTGGAGGTATATCATTGGAAATTGGAAAAAGTGTAATATATGAATAACAGATTCGAAAGTTGCTTTCCGTTTATCGGCAAGTGACACATTTTTTTGCCAGTCTTTTTCTTTCATATTTGGAGACCTAATACTCGTAAATAATGTCAAATGATCCATTTAAATAAAAACAATAATTTTAAAATAAGCAACTTGTCAACTCCTCTTAGAAATTTCTCTTGCAAAAAATGGGAAATTTTAGAAATAATTATGCGTTGAAAAGTGCAATGCAAGGGTCATTTGCTCAGATTTTTAAATAAATAAATGTAATATGTTGGTACTTTCATTTCGTATGCCTGTAGCTACATTTTTATTTAGGGAGTGATGAAAGTTCAGATGAATATAATTTAGTTCCAGCCAATATATACTACCAAGTGGTAACGTTTCAGCATAGCTGCTATTTCAAAGTTACGATCTACAGTAACTTCGTTACCAACAAGAAAATCCAGTTTACTACCATGTGATTTCTTGCCGTATTATTCATATTCGTTATTCATAGCCCCTAGAGATGCTAGAAAGTAATGAAATTACTAGATTGCATCCTTAGCTTGATTTCAACAAATAAAAATATTAAGATGTGGTTTGTTAGGAAACATTTCACAGTGCATACAATAATTGAGCGAGCTCATACTTAAAGATACATGCAATTTTTTTATTCAGCAAGTTTAGTCATAACCCCCTCTATAGTTAGCCGTGTACAGAGAAACGTGGCACCGAGGCACAAAGACCGCCAGATTTTTATCAATTCACCGTTTCGACGTAAACAAAGCAATTTAGCGCCTTTAAATATATTATATTTCCACAATATATATATATATATATATATATATATATATATATATATATATATATATATATATATATATATATATATATATATATATATATATATATATATATATATATATATATATATATATATATATATATATATATATATATATATTTTGTGAAAAGTAATCTTGGGTTTGTAGCATTTCATTATATAGAAATAAGCAAATAGACGAATAAGAATATAATATATAATATTTCTATATAATGAAATGCTACAAACCCAAGATTACTTTTCACAAAATAAATATGAATAGCAAAGAATTTCAAAGCTAATATATATATATATATATATATATATATATATATATATATATATATATATATATATATATATATATATATATATATATATATATATATATATATATATATATATATATATATATATATATATATATATATATATATATATATATATATATATATATATATATATATATATATATATATATATATATATATATATATATATATATATATATATATATATATATATATATATATATATATATATATATATATATATATATATATATATATATATATATATATATATATATATATATATATATATATATATATATATATATATATATATATATATATATATATATATATATATATATATATATATATATATATATATATATATATATATTAGCTTTGAAGTTCTTTGCTATTCATGTTTGTTTTGTGAAAAGTCATCTTGGATATGTAGCATCTCATTACATAGAGAAATAAGTAAATAGACGAATAATAAGGAAGATACACTTACCAGTTCTATATCTGGACATACACACGGAAATGAACCACTTAGAAGTTGTACAAGTTCTTTCACCTTTATTGAGGATCTTCAGAGTGGTTTACGGCCTGTTTCATTGATCATTTATACTTGAATTTAAAATATTAATACCCCAACATTTGCAGTAACGTTTTATGACATCAGTTTTTGACGGAACTCAAATTCTTAGAATACACAAACCTAGTCTACTATTTATATTTGTTCTATTTGAACATATTATATATAAAAGCATTAGTCATACAGTTATCCAGAAGATGCTAGGTTGCCAAGTCGTTCGGTTAATGTGTTTGTTTATCAGGATATTATGCTATTTTCACTTTAATTTTTGTTGGAGGGTATTTATTTTATCGAGGGTATTTATAATACCTATACGAGTAAATGTATTTTATAATGGATTTCGAATAATAAAAATCTTTGGAACATACAAATGAAACATACTATAACTTCTTGATTACATTTAGAATATATCAACGTTTCGCTGCCTAATATATGCCTCATATTGCTTTATAAGATTACGTCTGAAATAAAATTGTTATGTTATATATTGTTGTAAGATAAAGAGAAAATATATTAACTCCGCACCAAGGAATACTTATTTTGCATATTATTTTTGAAACAACTACTTCCCAGCAATCTGCCACGGCCCATTATTACAGAAAATATTAGATATATTATGTACAGCGGCACCACGACTATCTCAGAATGTTTTTTTTTTCATTTTAGAGTAATAAACGGTGGTTTTCATATACTATTCATCAGTGGTGCGAATCCATTTTCTGACTTTTGCCTTGCTTGCGAGCAAAGCGTCGTGATGCCTTATATTCCAAATTTAAAAAGTGCTTTAATGTACAATAAATTCATTGTTATTTCCATAGTAGTGTGAGATTTCTTAAGAAAATCACTGTTGTGTGTTGTCGCGGTTTGTTAACCCGCAGATAATCCGCTTTGTGTCGGATGCAACGACTTGCAATAGGTAAATAGCTAAATATCTTTTCTGATATAGGTGGACTTAGTTGCAATTTAACCAACATGCAACTTTAGTTCCAATTAACAATTCAGTGGGAATAACCTGAGATATTAGATTACTGTGTTTTCATTTTTCTTTCACGAAAAATTACAGAAAGTGCCGAGAGTATACCTTCGATACCCAGTGTAGTTGGGGACCATCTGACTTGGTTGCACAAGGTCAGTGGCGTTCATAGGCTCCACAGGCAACGTCCTTTTTTTTAAGCTGAGCTAGCTTATGCAAACTTTTATTGCCCACTTTAATCGCTATTGAATGTACTCTGTAGGGTAAGACCTTCTTTCCCACGATCTGAAGTGCACAGAACTATGTGTGTGTGGAGGAGACGAAGATATGTGTGAGTGTGATGAGCATATAAGGTATGAAAATTCATCGAATGACATATGGTGACGATAAATTGTTTTGAAGAGAATAATAATATACTTAGTATAATTAAATATTGTTTTCTGTAAATACATTCAACCAATTTTATAATACAACTACTACGTCCTACTACAAATATTATGTATAAATAAGTACTAGTTATTATTAAAGCTCTTAGTAAATAGCAGCAGAAGCATTATTTTTTCTTTCCTTAATAAATAACTGATCGCGAAATTATGTTTTAAACCGTTTGTGACATGAATATTCATAACTAATAAATGGTAAAAGATACGAAAAAATTTATGAGAACCAAATTTGATCCTTGGCTCATTGTTATGTATTTGGGGAAATAAATTACTCTCAATTTTACTGTAGTAACAACTTCATTTTACAGTTACAAAGGAGGGTGTTTCATATCGTTCGCGCCTATCTATTTTCTTATCCTAATTTTTACAGATATATTAAAAAAAAATAAAAACTTAATAGCTAAAAACATTCATACGCTCATAACATTCTCTCCCTCTTAAAATATTTTTTTATTGCTGTCAGGTTGTCTTAATAATATTTTAGGTCTGGTACTAACAAATACCTTATCAATAATATCGCCACTAGAACAAGTTGTTTAAACTTCTGAGTTATTGTTATGTGGTATTGTTTATCCTCGTCGCCAGTGTTATGTATTTGGAGAAATAAATTAGTCACAATTTTATTGTAGTAACCACTTTATTTCACAGTATACAACGGAGTGTGTTTCGTATCTAGCTAGAACAGAAAATATGTTATAGAGATTTTGCATATGAGCACTCTGCAAGGAGTTATTCTTGTGTTGAAAATGTCTCGCATTGCGGCATCTTGGATGTATGACGCCAAAAAACCAAACAGCGCAATTCTAAGGTAAACACCCAGTACGGCATCATTTTCTAGTATACAGTACAGAGATTACACCTAGTCGCACCTTCCCTTCACAAACAATCCCACGGAGTAGGTAAATGCGCATTATGCTCCTCAACTGCTACCTGGGTATACTGATTATTTCTGTTATTATTTGTGAAAATATGATAATGTGTATCAATAATAGGGCACGATTTGTGCCTGTTTGTTATTTTGTAATATGAGAATAATTGACGGTGCTGCTCAAAATGCGGCAAATTAATCCTCTGAATTCAATTTGAATACATGTCGCTGATACATTTAAAATTAGGAACACAAGCTCAATGAAATGAAACTAATTGTGAGGCTCTATACAACCAATTTAGTAGATAGAGAGCGGCATTTGGAACGATTAGGCTAAGTAAAAAGTATTGCTCTTTGTTTCTACCCGCAAAAAGATATAATTGCGTTCTGGTGTCATTAAAATTGTGCTTAAAGTATCTTAATGGTATTAAATCCCTTGGAACTCCTTTCGGTTAGATATTGCAATTTAATGATCATTAGAATTAATTATTAACTAATTGTTACGAAGTACTGGAATATATAGCCGCTGCAAAGCTTTTTGAATCAAATCTGCGACTCAAGCTGATTGAAAACTGCTGATACAATGCGATTAAATTAGAGACTATTGATTTTTTTATCATAAATCTATACTGACATGTGGACAGGTAAATACGGACTTATTACAAACATACTAGCAAAATTGGAAATTATTGTAACCGGTTTACAATATTAATATTGATCATTGCCTGCTGCCACTGTCTTAATTGCTTTAATCAATGATTTAATGCCGTGTTATTTTATGCAGTTTAATGGTGTCTATTTTTGTTGAATATCTACCACTCTGCCACTCAAACCAGACCACTCACTCAAATTGCATGCAAATCTATCCACAATTATTCGATTTGAGCTGTCATAAATAACATTATGTGACATATTTTACCTCATGGTGTTTTAAAATAGCAACTACTACTATATTGTACTCCAAAATAATTATGTATGCATTACAAAAGATATTATGTGAAACTAATATTATAATAAATTCATTTTAGAACGATCGTTTTCCAACTGGCGCATCCGGCATAATTTTAAAAAGTAATTAAGGTTGCGGGGGTACAGAGAATAGGTGAGCACACAGCTCCTCCTGATTTCGATTAGTACGGGCAGCGCCACCTTTGGGTTTGCGACAGTGCAATTTATATTGTATTTCAGTTGCAGGTGTATCTGGTTAGTATATAGGTTTCTGTGGATGGAAAAAATGATTTTAATGGTACGTAATGTTAAAGTTTTATATCTAAATCAAGTGTGATTCTCACTTAATAGGTGTATCCACAAAAAAAATAGTCTACATTAAAAGTAGTGAGGAATGAAGCTTTTGACCTAATAATAGCAATATTAGAACCTGAAAAAACTCTGAACCCTGAAAAAACAGTGCCTGAAAAAAAGTCAAACCGAACCGCAACAGCGTCCGTAGAAAGGGCTTGCGTTATTTGAATCGGATAAACGCGTTGTCATTGGTTCGACGTCACATGTATGCTAGGTCTGCAGGCGCGATAGATCAACCGTACTGCGTATTGTGCAGCGTTTGTTTTAATCCGTGACGTTCTCGTTAGAACGAAGTCTCCATATTATGCACAGTATTATCTAGGAATGCCTTTATTACTTAGAACGTCAATTATAGTTTGTTTATTGCTTGTTGTTAAATATGGAGGAGGGTTATCAGAAAGGAGATTCACATAATTTGCCGAACGTAGACCTGATTATGGTATCCGATTTTCTCGCGTCAAATACCGACTTCAAACTTCAACCAGCCCCAATTCAGTGGTGTGAAAGCTAGTCTGTGTCTTATCTATGAAGCTAGTCGGCATAATAACTATCGGCAATAACAATAACTATCAGCAGAAATAACAGGCCCGTCCTAGCTCATAATAGTCACTAACCTTACTATAATACTATAATAATATCCAGTCTGACGTATACAGCTGGCATGTGATATCATCCACCTAGTCTCGCTCGTGGGAGCATTTTCCTAGCCTCGCTGCGTTGGTGTAATTGCTATTACGAATAACGTAGAAAGTAAATAACTAATATTTTTGTTACTTTATTGGAGTTTATAATATCCATACTGCCCTCATAAGCGAGAGTGCGGCATCTACAAACATGTCAAAATGAGATTTTCACACCAGTCAGCTTAAAGTCTAATTTTCTACTAAGAAATGCACATTAAAAAGCCGTATCTACACTGAAAACTGGTTATTTTGAATCTAAGTTAGCGGTATGTGAACTATTTTGGACTTGTAAACAGAGTAAAACAGCGGCATCTGAATATTTCAAAGCATATCTGCGGCATCTGCTTGTAGAAGCCGCGTTTTTGTCCTGTAAATGTAGATAGCGCGTTTTTATTTTGTTTCGTAGTGCGGACATCAGTTGACTACCGCGCTTTATTTGTGACCGCAGACGCAATGACAGTTAGTAGTAACCTGTTAGTTGATTATTCTTAATTAATATTACTGCAATATTCATACAATTTTTTCCTCCGTGAACAAGCTTTATAGATAAAGCTTTCATAATATGGTAATATATTTATTATTATAAATCCCTATTCTTGTGTAGTAGATGCTGCCTTTTGCATATGTATTTATACCAACAAACAATATACCTCATTCAAAGCAAAAATGCAGCATCTACTTTTTTTTCTTATATTTTCTTTTATTTGTGTTTTGTAAAAAAAAATCCTATGATTACATTATTATTGACCAAAAGTATTGTGTAAACCCAAATGGTGATTTCTGAATCTTACCATGGCTATTAAATACTATAAGAAAGTTACTCGCCATTTTCTCAAAACTCTTCAATTGGTAGATGCCGCACTCTCGCTTATGAGGGCAGCATAGATCTATCATTTTCTGTTGAAAGCAAAATTTTGTATTCTATTTCAACATTCCCAATAAATATATTACTTTTTCGATGTAAAAGAAGCTGGTTATCGTAGGTGTAAACAAACATGATTTCGAATAACGGCCATTTTAAAATTATTTTTGGCACTGGGGCATATAGGACCGTGCCATATAGGACCGTGCGTGCTAGGGCATAAAGGAGTGAGTTTATAAATTATTATTTTTTCTAGACGGTACGTAACTACATATGGAAGAGGCCAGAAACTTCGTGGACGGAGGAGTACCTAAATGATAATGGCATTAGAACTAATAAATCGAAACGACATTTCTGTTCGAAAAGCATCGGAACGTTTCGGAATATCTAAGACTTGTATTTTGTTAAGGACAAAAAACCAATTAATGTCCAAACGTCCTGGGAACGACCACTTTACACAAGTGTTTACTCAACAACAGGAGAGTGAATTAGTAGAACATATTTTAGATTTAGAAACGCGCTTTTACGGAATAACCCCTTTAGATTCTCGTCGGTTTACATTCGAGCTAGCAGAAAATTTGAAATTAAATCATCCATTCAAGAAAACGGCGAAGTTATTAACTGGTAATGACTGATTGCCTGGAATTAAATATAGAAATCCACAACATTCTATTGGAGCTCCTGAGCCTACGAACATTGCACGAGCGGCAGGATTTAACAAACCACAAGTTCAAAAGTTTTTGGATGTTTTACGATCAGTTTTAGAAACCAATCCTAATATGCGACCAGATCAGATCTATAACATTGATTCAGTACCAGTTCCCTGAAAAATATTAGCTGAAAAAGGAAAGAAACAAAGTTATGTACTATGTTCCACCGTTTTTTCGATTTCCCCGACAACGAATGAATTTATGGAAGGATGTCCATCAGGCGCAATGCTAATGGATATGCTAATGGTTCTTGTGGGATGAATGCGTATCACTTCATCAAATATATAGACCATTTTATAAGCCACATGAAACCCGGTCCTACCAATAAAATATTATTAATCCTCGATAATCACAACAGTCACAGGACTCTAGCTGTAATAAATAAAGCAAGAGAAAACAACATCATAATGGTTTCGCTTTCGCCCCATAGCAGTCACTTTCTGCAGCCACTGGACTGCACTGTATTTGGATCATTGAAATACCAGTATGAACAAGAATTAAATCACATTCTTGCACGGGTCTCGTCTATTATTGTATGATATCGTAAATATTTTTTCGAAACAATTTCTTAGTATTGCCACTATGGACAAAGCCGTAAAGGGGTTTCAAACGACGGGAATCTATCCATTCAATAATGAGATACTTTTAGATGAACATTTTCTGCCTGCTGAAGTCACAGATGTTTCAATGGAGATAGAAAGTGACAAAGCGGTGACCCCCCAAGATCTTCCGGAACATCACCAAACTGATACTGAACATATATTTCTGGAACCATAGCCAAGCTGCAGCCACATGGCGTTTAAAGATGTTCTCTTGAAAGTCTCTCCGAAGCCAAAGTCGGATAATCGTAAAAATAAAAACCGAAATTCACAGAAGAGAGTGAGTAGAGCTGAGCATGCTAAGCATGAGCAGAAGTTCTCCATTTAAAGAGCAGCTTATGGCAAATGAAGCAAACAAGAACAAAAAAACAAAATATGTGAAAAGGAAACTAATAGTGAAAATTAGTGGAAAATAGTGGAAATTTCAAGTAGTGACAGTGAAGATTCCTCTTCACTGTCACTACTTGACACGAACACCGTATGCATTTATTGTCCGAGCAGGTATGACGAATGAAGGGCAGGAGGGGGATGGATTCAGTGTCAAAATTGCAAAAGCTGGGCACATGACCTACGCAGGAGTGTCGGAAGATGATGAAGAGTTTATTTGTTTAAACGGTTTCATCCAAGGAAATTAATTTTTTAAGTTTGTTTGTCATAAACGCTTTTATCTTTAAAACTTAATTATTAAGCAGCGTCCCATGTGCCCCACTATGTGGGCCTCTGTGCCCCACTACTAAGGGGCACATAGGGCCAGCGCAGTCTTATAAAAATGGCTACAATTGGTTTCAATTATTCTTTAAATCGAAATCAGAGCCGGGCATCACTAAAGCAATGTACATAGTCGAAATAGAAACGTCCATTCCTTTATAGATATTTGTTGTTCGAAATTATTCCGAAAAATATCTTAAGCAGTCCCCTGTGCCCTGCCTCCCCTACATCTATTTTAATTCGATTTATAATAAAGTGCGTTAAGCGTAAAATACGAGTAAAAAATCAACATTGCACAAATTTGTTGGCCCCCAATATTTTTTTACCAAAAACGCGAGCAAATTGCAAGATACGGATTTAGTTTGGCGCACTTTACGAAGGTTACTCCTCGTGTAAATATTAACTAGTAATTATTTATATCGATTTATTATTAAAATTAGCCCCTGTATATCCTGTAGTTGGTTATATACACCTGTTAGAAATAAATTGCATTATTATTAAATTACATTTAAAATTCAGGCTGTAACATATAACAGTTATTGCATGCCAACATATTCGTTTGAAGTGTGTAATTAAACTTTCTGTTCTGTGTAATAATTTCAAATAACATTTAAATGGTAAAATCATGTAATTTTAAGGGAATGCATTATGATATTCTACATTTTAAAATAACTTTGGTAAAATGAAACAAAATATAGGTTTTAATTAAAAAATTTAATACCGAAGCAAATTAAAACGTGAGAGCTTTTTACCAATTCAAATTATGTTATTAATTAAAACTCCAGATCCAGTCGCCAGTTCTAAAAGTAAACAAATTTAGATTTAAAGATTGCACAATGATTAATTTTTGTTGCTTTTTTTCTTCATGCTGAAACTGACATGTTCTGAACAAAATTTCTTTATGTTTCTTTCTTTATCTTAATTTAAACAAAACCAACAAGAGTTTCCTCTTACCAGCTTAGTATTATAATGAGGATCACGCAATTTGTGAAAAAGATTTTGCATAATTGCATACGATTTTGTAAAACTAAATCAACGAATTTTACTTAACATTTTGTCAATAAATTAAACTAGCTTTGACTAAATATATTATCATAGCTTGCGTACATAGTTGTATAAAGATTTTTATGATTACTTACTATTTTACATTCTAAATTACCCACATAAAAATACGAGAAATATCAACGGATGGATCACCAGTGTTGCATTTTAACATTCATCAACATATATAGTAGAAATAGCCCCCGCTTAGTACCATGTTTTAGTCAGATAGTGAGTCCGAATTATATATTCAAAGCGGCAACACGCCCGTTGTACCCTCAATATTTTCTTTGCAATAAACAAATAACGAAATTCATTTATTTATTATCGTTGGAAGTGTTAAGAATCACCATAATACAGTTCACTCAACTTCTTATAAACAACCAGAGCAACGAAATGGTGCAGTCGAACGTATTCAAGCAGTATCTGTATCAGCTTAAGACCTAGAAACTTTGCAATATTATTATCATCTTGTGGTAGTTCTACTATCCTTTGGATCAAATGTAAAGCATACGATGCCATGTATTTATATAATATATTAGGTATTTAATATATTCCTTTCATTAGACAAATAGTAGGTTCAGCAAGATTTTCCGGGGGTAGCGCGTCTTCTGCCGTCGCCGGCGGTGAATTAAACTAATATTAAATACATTATGAAGGAAGATGAAGGTTATATTTTGTAGGTATATTACAAAATCATCTTAATATAATCGAACTCACGGTAACTACATTCACTCCACAATAATGTTATTAAAAATAAATCGCTTCGCTTCCTTTAATACAGATTTTAGAGGCATATTAAGATTTTTTGAAGCGCGACAATGAGAAAAATGTAACATTTTCAACCAGTTGAAGGTCTCATCTTCAAAGATAAGGAGGTAATTATACTTATATAATTATGCGAGCACAAAGTTATAATGACGTTTGTCGAAGGAAAGAGGGGAGAAAGAAATGTGGAAGTTCTTTTCATATTTGTTTTACTGTGCTCAGAATTATTATTTTAGGTAATTAGAGAACTTAGAAAACAGAAAAAGTACATGCCTATTCAAGGCTATTTACGATGTGGAGCGCACGGCTATTTGGAATATGATGTGGAAATAAATAGATTTAAAATAAACCATGTTGCCACTATCGCTGTATGCTATACGTGGCACGACCTAGAGGGTGGGTGTCATGCAAGAACTGTAAACTAGACAGGATAGTTACATCAAGCAAATCTGTCAGTCAGCATTACCGCAACCCTCTATACACCGTGACGTAAGCGCGGGTACAATACAGAGAACTCAGACTTGTGGACGCATTGAACAGTATTTTTTCACATATTTTACGCATTTTTAAATAAATCACCAGTTTTTAAAAAGTGGGATTTATTTATTGTAGTTTAGTACGTATTTTCTGATGATTGAACATATTGTTACATTTATATTATTATCGGGGTAGGTACTAATTATTAAAAAGAAATTATAGGTATAAAACTGCAATGTAGAATACAAATAGGGAGGAAACAATGTTGTATTCCTTTTTTAATGATTTTAAATAAATTTTAAACAATTTTTAGACTTTCATTTAATTATTTATTTGGATTGAATTAATTCCTTGGGGAATTTTTCTGAATTATACTGTGTACTAATTACGGACGTATGGATCTAATTTGATTGATTTTTTGTTGTTTTCTAAAATGGATAACATTCTTTGTGCTCTGAAATTAATATATATTTTAATTGAATCAACTAAATATTTAAAAAAGCAGTTAAATACAAATAGCTTACAGATAAAACCTTATTCAACAGGTACACAAAATATGTTTCCTTAATTCGTCAGTATAACTGAATGAGCAATTTCAAAGAATGGGTCTAATAAGCCGGTCCGTTAAGCAGGCTTAATAATCTTTGTGATGGGAGTAAAGCTTGTATATTTTATAGTTCCAACATGACTAGTATTTGTGAAAAGATATTCTGACACAAATAACAGCAACAACAAATATAATATAAAAATAACTGTATTTACTAAGTACTTACTAAGTATTTACTACCTACTTTAAAAAGTAGGTATTTACTACCAACTTTAAAAAGTAGGTAGCTTTACTAAAAATAAACAAACAGTACTTATTTTAATTATATTTTTGTAGTGCTTAATAATCCTTTTCTTAACCTTAATTTGAGTTGTGTATTTCCAAAACTCGTTTTGTCTCTCTTATCAAATCGGCAAACCGAAACAAAAACATTTTAAAAATCTCGTTTAAAAGAAAATTCGTTAACATTTTCACAAACTGTTCTTACGATTACTAAGCTTTTTGACTGTTTATTATGTGAAATAGATGCATTTTAGTATACGCTTTTGTTCAGTAACCATAATTTATTTTGACCAGAAAATGATAAGACGAGATTTGGGAACGAACAACTCATATATGTATACCAGCGAACAATGATGAAATTCAAATATTAAAACTATTATTTTAGAGAAAACCACACATTTCAAAAATGAAATATAATACAATTATATTATAACCAATATGTATTTAATTGTATTTTAACATAATATATGTTAAAAATTTAAAAAAATATGTTAAAGTAGCTTTTTTTACCTGTTTGTTTCTCGTGATGATGAAAAATAACAGGCACTATATGTCTCTGCTCTTAAAATATACTTAAACTTAAACTCACACAATGAAAACACACAGTTAAAAAGTCATCCAATAAGAACCATTTAACCTCATTGCAACCACCATTTGCTCCGATATTGGAGGAGGTCTATGGTCCTTTAGGTGTTGGGCGAAGAATGCGATAGAATTTACTTTGTTAATTCTTAAGTTAAATTAAATGAAAGATCTTCAGATAAATTAAATTATATGATACATTTTCAAATTGCCCTATGTGAGGACGGCCATTTTATTTCATATACCTATTTTATATATGGCTCATGTTTTTTGTACATATTATGCGTTCTCACAACTTAGTTCCAGCTGTTCTCAAATTTCCAAGTATGCTTTCTTGAAATTATGTAAATAAAATCTCCAAACTAGGCGACTTTCCTCTAATCATGCTAGGATTTGAACCCATGGCCCCACAACTGTGAGTCCCGGACTTCACCACTAGTGCAGTTTAAGAATCAAGACACAAATTTTACTTTGACTATGACTGTTTATCCGTTATTTTAACATTTTTTCTGTTAAAAAACTGCTGCTTGTTAGAACATTTCGTTTTTGAGATAGAGATAGTCGGAAGGATATTTTGAAAGTTGTATAAAATTTGTTGACAACAATATGGTGCAAAAATGTTTTTTCTATGATGAAAATTGACGATTTTAGTTTCTGTGCTATCAAATGTTAGACTGTCGCAGTGACAAGTATAAGAAGCTCGCGAATACGTTCCAGTATATACTAGACCGAATGATGTGAAAATAATATTAGGACGATCAGAGTGAATACAACTAGCATAAACTTGGTTTAGTAAGTGATATTAGAAAATATACATGGGGCACTAATTAAATCAGATACGGCCGTGAATCAGCTAAGAGCAAATTTTAACATCAAAGCTGTTTATGCAAATATGTTTGGGGTGTTTTCCTTTGTGGCTTTAATATTTTTTATAAAGCACTTCGGCGGGCTGCTTGGTATTAAAGCCGGATTCTATGCACGTGCTATGATGGTAAATGAAATACAAATACAATTAAATAGAAAAGGTAGCATAATATTACTTATATACATTTTCATACGTACCTAACATCTTATAGGGATATCCCCCAGGGGAACCAGTTTAATTTTTTTTATTTTAACATTACAAGGTTAGATAGGCTGTAACTCCATAGCACTTCGTTATTAAGTTGAAGAAGGATAGATTTCCTAGCAAGTGGTAGGTAGTCTATTCTCAGTATTTGCACTATTCTGATAATAAATCTCCTGATAATAAATACATATACCTACTTACTCAGGTTTGCTACGCGTTTTGTTTTCCTCGGACATTGTCCCTTTTTAATAGCTCAGAGACTTCATAGAATTCTCTCAGAGAATCATTGAAATTTTTGTTTTGAAAGTATTGTTTACAGTTTCGTAAATCCGTCATATTTATAATTAAAATGTAATGATAATAAAATATAAAGCCATAGAAACGTTGAAAGAAGTGTTTTGCGTAAAACAAGGAACCCAGAAAAATGATAACTGGGTGTATACAGGGGAAGTAAAAATTTAGTAGCTACTTCATAAACAAATTCCTGTCGAGTTTCACGCCTGCATAGTAAGAAGTGGCATCAATGAATTTTTTGAGAAATTAAAATTGATGCTAATATGCCCTTGCAAGTTTAGACAAATAACATACACATTAAAATAAAAATAATGAAGTAACACTTAAAAAAAGTTTCTGTGGAAAGAAAATACAGAACTGATAAGCATGATTTTCCATATGTGCACCTTTGAATATTTCTTCAATGTAATGTAATGGCAAAGTGAAATCGAACAACGGTCGTACTCTGTTGCTAGATTTATTCACACTGACCAACTCTCAGATCAAAATAATGGTCTAAGAAAAACCGTAAATATACGCTTTTATCTCCCTGATCGGGTTACATAAGCTAAATACGCAGTGATACGAATTGCCTATGCATCCCCAAGAAATTATTAGCTTCTATATAGCCTAAACAAACCAAAATATTATCTAATGAGTGTTATAACTATATGTGGACAACAACTTAGAAAATAATAGAAATAATATTATAACAATATACCTAATACCAATAATTGTAACTTACATTCTATAAATGAAATTAATACAATGACATATTATGTAGTAAAACTAAATATGTAAATAGGGGTTTCCGTTACAATAATGTAATAATACATTAATAAGTAATAATTAATGCAGATTACTGAGGGAGAAAATCGTTTTTGAAAATAAAAAGGTTTTCTGTATAGTGAAAATTTTTTGGCAAGCTTGGCTAAACTGTATAAGATTATAAATACCCTTTCAAAGAAATCCCTTGATTTTTAAAATAAAATAATATCTTTCGCCTTTGTCTCATTGCAACTAATTAGCGACAAAAAAAAACGTACTATAAGATAATCTATTAATTTTTTAATAAATTTTGTTGACTTGGCATGTTGATATAAACGTAGCAGGGCAATTTATTATTTAAAAAATCGCATCGACGATACTCGATCGCAACTATTTAGTGACAAAAAAAAATACGTACCTACTTTAATGTAATCCATTATTTTTTGAATACAGTTTCAAGCGGTGTTGACTTGCTAAGTTGATATAAACTTAGCAGGGCAAGTTGTTATGTAAAAAAAATGGTACCGACGTTATTCGATCGCAACTAATTAGCGACAAAAAAAAATAAGCGATTTTAGACAGTCTATCAATATTCAACATCACTTAATCTATGATACAGCCCATGTTGACCATGTATGCTTCGACAGTTTAGAAAATAAAGAAAATATTACAGACAAATGAATACAATGAACTTCAATGGCACCACAAATTCATACATGAAAAAGTACGGAGTCTAAGGAATAGTGCAGTTTATAAAAAAAATAAAGAGAAATGTATTAACAGAAAACAAAAACTATGGGTAGTAGTAGTCATATAGGTAAATCGCATTTTTTTTAAACATTTTTGAATTTTGACCATTTTCCAGTGCGCTCTAGCGGCGAAATGATCGGCCATAAAAAAAGTAAAGCCCATTTGAATATGGGAAATTTTGTCTACTTCAATTTGGTATAAAATAGTCTTTTAGATAAACCTCATAGTTTTTGAGATATAGGCGAGGAACCGAGAAGGGTGCCAAAGTTTTAAAATTTCTGTCAGCAAAGTTCAGATTCATGTTCAGCTACCCGATGAAAACATTGCGATTATGGCAAAACTTTCCCCTTTTTGTGTTCCCTTTTCTTAATATGCTTAGACTATTTATATTTTTAAGTTATATCAGAAAAAATACAGGGTAAAAAATATAATATTCGTTTCATTAACATCTTCCAGCGAGCGCGGTCTTGGTACCAACAAGAAAGGCGGCCGCGTGTTGTTCCTAGATACGCTAATTAATGTTGAAATTAAATCTTTGAAGGTGCAGATACTGATCGTTTACTATAATTGGTAAAAGGTTAATAAACACAGAGTACAAACTACAAACAGTAATTTGAAGCAAATTTATATTATATTTCAGAAACAAGAATGTGATAAAAAAGAAAATATATGATATTTTCTTTACTATATTTTTTATTGGATACATTTTTCATCTTCATTACATCATTATAGTTAAACTTAAAACATTTGTTATTGAAAATTATTAAATTGTAGCTTTGCAGTCTGGACAAATGTGTTTTGAGTATTCCAGACATATAAATTTCTGGCAAATCTCGCAGCTGATCTGTGTCATCCTTGTGCGTTTTTCATTTCATAAGGCTGAAAAAATATGTATTTTTACTCGATGTTGCTTCCTAATTTGATGTTGCTTTCTAATATGTCGATAACTAATTCTGCTTTTCTTTTCAAAATGTTTTCTTTGAGTTTGCTTTGCAGAGAAGTTTGTGTTCTTCGCTCGCCGTATTTTTTACAAGAGCATTATTTGTAAGTTGTCGAAGGTACTTCCTTCTAAGAATTTGTTCTATATTGTTGGTGGAATAAATTATGTAACTGTTGATTGCGGCTTTATTTAACATGGAAAAAAATACTACAAGAGGCCAACGTCTGATGTTCCTGGCAAGATTCTAAAAAACACAAGTTTGTCTACTGTATCTACACCTCCCTTTGCACGGTTATTAAACTTTATAATTTCGAGTTTTTTTGTCCCCTGTATCTGCATCGAGTGAATATCTGAAATTAGTTATTATACATAAGAACTAAGCATTGTAGGGATTATGTACATAATCAGAAACTATTAAATAAAAAAATTCTTTGAGGATCGACTGTTCTAAGTATTTCTAATTTCCTCTTCATCAGCGCTTTAACTTTCTGTATCAACTTCTTTTTTCGTGGACTGTCGGAGCTTAAGCTGGTAGATGTTTGGGTTGCATATGGAGATGATGGAGTCAGCATAGGCGACTTCCTTAGAGAGGTGTGAATACCACTTAGGACTAAAATGAAAATATGTCATATTAAAGTAAATAAATCATATAATGCTATAGGATTAATAAACATTACGTATAAGCAATATAAAACCAACACATGTTTTAGGTAGGTACCTGCAATGGGTGAAGAAGACTGAGAAGCAGAGAAACAGTAGCTTCAGTACTATCTTCTAGAGAGGGAGTCATTCTGATATCTGAAATTTCATTGTGGTTAAAAAGAGCTGTGTTTATATGTATTAAATTTGGGTTTAATTTGTCGAATTATTAAATATATCTGAACAGTTGTGAAAATAACGCACAGCAAGTGCAATATTTCATAAAAATACACAAAGATAAATTAAACCTATACCTGCTGTGTTCGAGGATCACTCTAAAGTGGCATAAACAGCAGCTTTGGTGTCAGGTTCTCTCCTGTTCATCTCCTGTTCTTCCTAAACAGAACCAATAGGACTATCTAAAATTTTATTTGTGGTTAGTATACACTAATTGTAGCAACTAATTGAGGCAACTATCGTTTAAGACAAAGTTGATGCTATACAAAACATTAATACTCCCGGTCCTAACCTATGTATCTGAAATATGGACTCTGAGCAAAGCCGATGAAACTTCACTCTTAATTTCTGAAAGGAAAATCCTGAGGCGGATATTTGGAGCGGTATGTGACAACGGTGTATATGGCGCCGCCGCTACAATTTTGAGCTATACCAAAAATTCAATCAAATAGCAAAAGGTAGGGACGTGGTCACATACCTAAGGATCGGAAGACTCAGATAGGCAGGGCATGTCAACAGAGCAGAAAAGATTGGTGCTAGAAACTGGAAGCAAGAGTCGCGGAATCGGTAGGAATGGCCAAAGATACTGAGAAAGTCGCGGCTCACTTTGGGCTGTAGCACTTAGGATGATGATGATACACTAATTGTACGCACAAATAAAATAAATTTATGTAAATCTTGGTTTAAATAATTTACAAATAGAGTTACTTACGATTTTTTTTAATTAGGTATAACTTGGAAACTTGCTGGCTCAGGGTAGGTTTCAAGGTGAAGGCTAGTGAAGTTTACATACCAAATAAACAATTGGTGTGAAAGGAATATGAAGTTAGTTAGCACATGATTCGAGATGCAACCCATAAGTGTAACCTCGAAACGCCTATTCACATGTTCTCGAAGAACATCCCCGAAAATACAAACAAATCGTCCTTTATCAGCCATCGCTGCTACACAAAGCACAAATGATATAATAGAACAGAACACATAAAATAAGGAACTCAATAACTCACTTTTGTAACAAAAACACTCAAAAAATACAATTCAAACACAAACGAAAGTCAAACGAAAATATCGCCACACGTTCTTATCAGAAAAGTGAGGTTGACCACTGTACTACTTGTTAAACGCATGCGCACTAGAATTTGGGTTTGTAGGGAAGCCTTACCTTCGGTTCTATATAAGCTCTCTATCCGAGTTAAAAATGCCGCTAGTTTGCTGATTTAATAGATTTTGTACATCTAGTAATAAGAGAGTTCGCAATGGTGCGCACTTAATTTGTTTCAGCCTGCATATTGGTGCATATAAGCAGCGGGATAACGAAAACTGACTATAATAAGAAAACTTTGTAACTAAAATATGTACACAATATTTCATTATGTACATATGCTCGACTTATCACAATTATTTTCCTTCAAAATTATAACTTAATTAGTAAAGTTTCCTGTAAGTAATTAAACTAGCAGCTATGCGACTTGGAAAAAGATATCACAGCATAATTACACTTGATGCTAGATAGTGAATTATAAACGAAACTAAAGCAGGAATCCGTAGCCTATTTATGAAATTAATAGCTTTACTGTCATATTACAGCAAGTACGCAAGTATATAGGCAGAAAATTTATTCATATTATGTATATGAATTATGTACAAATATTATGATCTAATATGTTCTTTGATATTGAAATTGCTACATTGTATGCTATTCGGAAAACGGAAATTAATAAACCAGTTTATCAGGTACCGACCGATATATAAACCCCAAAGAAATAATGTAAATTTTATGAGACTAGTTCCATAATATACTTAAAATTTATTACCAGATTCATACGAGAAAAATATATACAGCGTGTATTTAAAGTAATGGGAAAGACTTTAAAATATGAATATTCAGCAAAAATTAAGGGGATTGTCACAAACTGTCAATTTATTAGTGTAAATTTCCATTTTTTATTATTGAAAATACTTCTGGGAACGTGTATATGGAACCCGTCTTTCATATACACATATCAATAGATTCATAAGAATAGTAGATGCATAGATGTAAAAATATTATAATTTCAATAAACACAATGTATATTAAGGACAAAATATAATAGTCGAGTCAATGAAGTAAGTAACACGTTAGTTATACCCTCAGAATCATTCAGCCAACTTAGTATTATTGTCTTAGTGTACAAAATAAAAAAAATGTCTCATATGTAGTCGATGTGTTTATAGTAACTGATATCGATGGAGACGAGCGGATTGCACTCAAAGGATTGCAGGAGCTCCAAAAAATAACCATGTGCGAGTTATACGATATTCGAGGGTATGGTATCCGCCAGAAATAATTAATAATCGTATAAAAACTATTCGTATAAAAAGATACCGCCAATACTAATTTCAAATAGCAGCCAGGGTCAAAAGACATCTGAGCATCACCCGATTCCTGTGCCAGATTGATCATGAATCTTTCACCACCATTGATAAGAATTTGTCCTAGTTTTCTATATTCTTCTTCATATTTACTTACTTTTACAATTTCCTTCGACCAGTATTCTTTTGAAATATTTAAAAATTCTTCTTCTTTATCGAATTTTGGAATACATTTTTTTCTACGAACCCTCATTTTAAATTTTAAACACATAAGTACAATTGGATTAAAAATACAGTGATACGATGGTAGCTTTAAAAAAGTATAGCCATTTTTTTGCTATATTATCAATCACATACTGTTTTTCCCACTGTTTGGTATTAAGTACCTCTAACAATTGCTTTTTGGTATACGAATCTTCGAAATTTAGGTCATTTTTAAAAAGAAATTCTTGACATACCTGTTTTTTAGAGGACATATTGGTATTATGGGATCTTGCTTTGAGTGGTAGGCATTATATAATGGCTGTATTACCGAATACAATGACACTTTCAGTATTTATGTTTGGAATTAAACTTTTTTCAAATCACTCCTCAAAAATATTTGAGTCCATATTTTTGTAGTAATCCACATTACATTCTTCCAGCTTTTTACAACACAATTTAAGGCCATTTTTAACGCAACCATCCGTAGATCCACAATGCAAAATGACCATACGGGATCCTCTGCTTGGAGGTAAAGGTATATTGAAATGAAAAGACAGACTTCCAGACATAGACATAGAAAAGCCATAGACAAAAGACTTCCATAATATTTATATCCATGCTATTAAACATGTATATTATTTTGTTATTATTTCGATGTAAATATGTTATAAATAATAAACTACATTATTATTTCGTTCCAAATTTAATAATTCGTACTATATGATTTATATTTTACGCCACAAAATATTTCTATAACTTTTTTTTCCAAAACTTTCATTTTAACATAAAATATGAGCAGCTTTTAATTGTTTAAAATTATTCCAATAAAGTACGCAACAGTAGTTGCTCAGTGTGCTGTACAATCGTTAAAAAATATTAACGATGTTTTTTACATAATCTAACCTCATTTTTATATCGTCGCGATGCCTTTGGAAAATAAAATTGGCGCCGTTGCTGAATAAGCAATTGCTGATGGCCGGCAGCGCAAATTACGTCACTTCCTGGTGTCTTTTCATTTCAATTTACCTGTACATCTTTTAGCTGACATATGCTAAACTCATCAATCCAACCTTTTTTCGCAGTGTCGTGGCGTGGGTCTAATACCAGGTTTTGTATAAATTATAAATCTGTTTCCTTTATCTAAATTCTTTTATTTTCTCTCAATATTATATTCGCCAATTTACGATTCTTTGACTTTCCATTACGGCAGCACGCTTATGAACAATTTTAAACTTGAAACCCAATTTTTTAAGCCTCGGTCGTAAAGTGCTTTCAGAATGTGTTTGACGCTCGAAAAGTTTCTTTAAAATTATTTCTATGGTGGTAACTTCATTGTTTTTATATTTTTCATAAATTTAGTTTTTTAAAAGTTTTGTACTAGCGACTATTTCAATTGGGCATAATAAAAATTGTTATTTTGACATATTATAAGAACTGTGTATAACTTATCAAGTACTATACTACAGTACACAAAAAGTTATGTCTGGTATTTTCAATACGCCTAAGACACTTGCGTAGGATGCAACGTCTGTGAATTTTTGATCACCTGAAGTTAAAACAAAATAATTATTCATAATAATATATCAAAAATGCGAATATCTGCTATATGATGGATATTTATGTCAGTGGATCTGGAACATGTGATACCTTTGATAGGGATATGTTTATTTTAGTTACGACTAATGATGAATACATGATAGAATATGGTAAATTTACTACAATAACATAATTTCAATTATCAAATAAATTATCTTCATTTGCATAGTAATAATGGATGAACAACTATAATTTTATAAGGATGTAGGTAATTTGTGAAAACGATATTAAAATTGAACTAAATGGGATTTAACACACGAACGGAAAGAAAAACTTTTAAGGAATATTTTCCACTCAACGGAATGTCAGACTCTCTGACATAGATGAGAGCACATCAACAAAGAGGGAAAACGATACAGTAGATGCATTAATACAGTATGCTCATTGAGTTTTATCGTCAAACAATTTAGTTTGGTTGTTGTCGTACTATGGTATGTATATTGTATAACTCAAAACTCTCAAAAAGTTATGTACGGAGGAAAAAAGTAATATCATATAAATACTATATTATCATGTATTATTAGCTAAATGATACATATGTTCCTGAAATAAGATAATCATATCTATAATTAACAAACCACTACCCAGATAATATACTCTTGTGTTCATAATATAATAATTTTTCGACACTTGTGCCATCTTGAGCAACTTTATCCCATATAAACAAGGCACGCGCCCTTTTTGATGAATTTCTAACAAATTGTAATGACACCTTCAGCAACTGTCTACCAGAGGCCGCTGCAACATAAGAAATTCAATCAATAGGTAGTAAGAGCACTAATACTGTAATCTTTGAATATAATATTATAAGATAATATGTCATTTTAGTAGACAAAACATATAGCGGATCGTAATAATAATGTGCAACTGCTAGTTAGAACGTTATAAATAGAAATTAGAAATATAGAAATAATATAAAAATCCAGTTAGAATTACTCATAAGAAATAAAAATATGAAATTTACAGAAAACTTAAACTGGATTATTGCCTGTATATTGTTAGGTATTTGTCAATAATTGTTAAATTTTCACATACCCATTGCCAGAAATTTGGAGGTGAAAAAGATATAGAAAATTTAAAAAAAATATTATAATAGAATAACATTATTAACACGTATGCAAGCTTACATAAGAAATCAAAATGATGGAAGATTTTTTCATGAAATTTATTCACCCGTCTAATGAAAAGTAATAAATATTATACTAGGTAGTAGTACATTTTTACAATTATAGGTAGGTGCTCACTATTTGTACATTTTAATATATTATACCGAAACAAATGAAAAATTATTTAGAAGTTTTTATTTAGATGTTGTTCTTCTAAAACTGCTTAGAATGATATGCGATTTATCCACCT
>CAXKVY010003327.1:0-30646 GCA_964058915.1 Tetropium fuscum
TACATTTAAATGAAGGAGGGAAGACGTTAAAACCAAATCTAGTAACTACAGTGCTGCCACTCGGGGGTGGGGGCATCTATATAATGCAAAGCCGCTGGCCGCCATTGCATTTAAGATTAGCGCATCGACAAGAGCGTTTGTGTTTTCTACTACTGTAATAGTTATAAATTTTATATAAATCAATATGAGGGAAATCGTACACATCCAAGCCGGACAATGCGGTAACCAGATTGGAGCCAAAGTGAGTATTTTTTCAATTGTTTTAATTTTAGGCGGTGTTCTTGATCTTGATACGGCCATTTCGAGACGCGTATGCCAATATGTGCTCAAAAATAATGATGTGCAGTGTTTTGTGCTTTACTAATTTGTATTTCAAATGTAAATGTGTGTTTTAATGTGTTTTTTATCGTGGTAAATTAACCGTTAGTTCGAGGAAATGGAAAATGGAAGCCATATTTATTTGCTGCTTGTTACAGACATGAATACCGGCCGGCAATTATTGATCGTCCTGAAAACGTCGGCTGGGCGGTTCCCTTGTTCGCCATTTTCTTAACGGTTTCCCGGTACTGTTTAATTGTTTTTCAATTGTTTGAGAGATATTCTATCGCAAGCAATCTCTTAAAAAACCTATTCATTATTTTATTATCAGCTAAGCAAGTGAAATTAGGCAGTATTAATACTTTTACCTATTATTTTCTTAAGAAATCTGTAAGAAATTTTAAATTTGCACCTGTTCTTTCAACCAAAGATTAATGCAACTTACCTTCATAATCTACTTACAGATATATACAATAGTTCTCATTTCTTAATCTTTCGCTTCAGGGCCCGGAAAAATCGAAAAAATAATATTGGATCACATTATGAAAGGTACCGAACGTTTTTATTATGATTACTATAATAATAACGGTTTAAAAAGACGGTTATTCCTGAACAAACGTTCGTAAATCGTAGGTACAGTTTCCCCATAAAAATCGTGAGCGTCATTCAAAAAAATGTAATTAGGTTGGCAATAAAAAGTTGGTAGTTCGCAGCAGCAAAAAATACCGAGGATAGTAATCCCAAAATATTTATTAGTCTATCGTATTTACCTATGTGTTCATGCATATTTTTAAAATGTGATAGTTAGCTAATACTTCACTAATAATAGTGAAATTATTTCAATGGAAATATCTGCCGCAATGCAGTAACTATTTAAATCCATTTTTATGGTTCCCATGTTTTGTTCTCAACAATAATTATTAATATGCTGTTCAGTGTACACTTGACTGAATACACTGTCCTTCACTCTTTTGCTGAAAAGTTCATTAGCCGTGTCTAATTTTAAATTTGAAGCTCTTAGTAAGAAGAGATACCTATCATGTTTTACTTTATATTTTGCATACCTGCGGGCGATAGGTAAATAGGATACATGCTTTAACTTTATTTAGAAAGGCAAAGAAAGTGGATGTCTGCTCATTCTCGTAACCCAGTTCTTTAGATCAGTTTCTAGAAGTAATTTTTGCGTTATGTTTGGAGTGGTTTTGAGATTTAAAAAATTATCTTATGTTTACCATAGTGGGACGTTCTTAAAATTATTACGTAATAGGTATGCAGTTATGTCTAAATATAGCAGTGACCTGACTCATAATAATTTTAAATTAACATATTAGACTCTGTAGTTGTTGATGGTTAGCCTTGTACCTGTTTTTTTATTTCAATTTATTATATAGTATTATAATACCTATATTATATACATAATATATATATTTATAATATTACTGCTTTTTATTATTATTGTGGACCGTTTTATACTTCTGTTTGAATTTAAAACAACGGAGTAAATACCTATATAATAATTAAATAAAATTTTAGGTACCTATTATATGTATGCTTTTAACATAGGTATACCCTTTGCCAAGAAAATTACATACATATTATGCAGTTAGCTAGTATTTCTGATACAGGTACCTAGTACCTACCTAAATAAATTTAATTCTGGGGTTCTCTTTTATTTAGTATCATAAAATTATACTGAAATAATTCCAATTATGAATATAATACTTGTATATGTGATGGTACCTATAAATACTTATTGAGTCACCGCCTCAAAATTAAAGATGAATATTGTCTCCTATGCGCTAGGCGTGGCGGAAGTAGCAATTTAGATTCTTATTGGATAATACCGTGTACCTTGGTAATAATGACATTCATTAATTTGATTTTAGAAAATGCGCTGTTAAAAATTGATAGTTTCATACCAACATACACATGCCATGACTCCAGATAGAATTATAATGCATAGATAAACGATGTTAGAAAACGAAGTTATTGCATTAATGCAAGACACACGTTTAAATTCTTAACCTTACAAGTATCGTACTATACGTACCCAATTTTATAAACTAGGTACCTATATGCCGCGTTATAATATTTATGCTATAAGTGTATTTTTAGTGTTTACAATTGGTTTTTAATAGTTATTGTCTGATTAGATATCAATGTAAATGTATGATGGCATATAAATTACTTTAGTGTTTTATTCCACGATACAATCGTCGAGAAATGAAATTTACACGCTTATCACTTTAATAAGCTTAAAATTATTTTCGTGTTACTAAGTCTCTCATTTTGTTTCAGTTCTGGGAAATCATCTCCGACGAACATGGTATTGACCCCACCGGAGCCTACCATGGCGACTCAGACCTCCAACTCGAAAGAATAAATGTCTACTACAATGAAGCCTCTGGAGGCAAATATGTACCTCGTGCCATCTTGGTGGATTTGGAACCTGGTACCATGGACTCTGTACGATCAGGCCCATTTGGACAAATCTTCAGGCCAGACAATTTCGTATTTGGTCAGTCTGGTGCTGGTAATAACTGGGCGAAAGGTCACTACACGGAAGGAGCCGAATTAGTAGATTCCGTATTAGATGTAGTCCGAAAAGAAGCAGAGTCTTGTGATTGTTTACAAGGTTTCCAACTTACACATTCTCTTGGAGGTGGTACCGGTTCTGGTATGGGTACCCTCCTGATCTCCAAAATCCGTGAAGAATACCCGGATAGGATCATGAACACATACTCAGTTGTACCTTCCCCCAAAGTATCCGACACTGTTGTAGAACCATACAATGCCACACTATCGGTACATCAACTAGTAGAAAATACAGACGAAACTTACTGCATTGATAATGAAGCTCTCTACGACATCTGCTTTAGGACTTTGAAACTCACCACCCCCACATACGGAGACTTGAACCATTTAGTATCCCTTACAATGTCTGGAGTCACAACATGCCTTAGGTTCCCTGGTCAATTGAATGCCGATCTTCGTAAACTAGCAGTGAACATGGTACCATTCCCCCGTCTTCACTTCTTTATGCCTGGCTTTGCTCCTCTTACATCCCGTGGTAGCCAACAATATAGAGCCCTCACCGTACCAGAACTTACCCAACAAATGTTTGACGCCAAGAACATGATGGCTGCCTGTGACCCCAGACATGGACGTTATCTCACTGTCGCTGCTGTATTCAGAGGAAGAATGTCGATGAAGGAAGTGGACGAACAAATGCTCAACATCCAGAACAAAAACAGCAGCTACTTCGTAGAATGGATCCCTAACAACGTTAAGACAGCCGTGTGCGATATCCCACCTAGAGGTCTTAAGATGTCTGCTACCTTCATTGGTAACTCGACTGCCATCCAAGAATTATTCAAACGTATTTCTGAACAGTTTACCGCTATGTTCAGGCGTAAGGCTTTCTTGCATTGGTACACTGGAGAAGGTATGGATGAAATGGAATTCACTGAAGCCGAATCCAATATGAACGACTTGGTATCTGAATACCAACAGTACCAAGAAGCCACCGCTGACGAAGATGCCGAATTTGATGAAGACCAAGAAGCTGAAGTCGATGAGAACTAATCAATTGTATTTCGTATATATTTTCGTTCTTTATGTTCATATTTTCTTATTTTCGCAACATTTTTGTATAGTCTACATTCCGGTTTGTAAATTCGAATACACAACTTAACTTATTCAAGACTGACTTTTTGTTGCTTTTCTTTCCAGTGTTTCAAAATTGTTTAACATGTTTTTGCATATTTTGTTTAAGAAATAGGCATTAAAACTTGCTGCCATTACTTACATAGGCATTTTATTAACCCTTCCAGTAGTCCTATTTCAAACTTGCAAAACTGCTTGATTCTAACAAACGCAATCGTCAGAAAAACCAAATAATGCATGTAATAGAAAGTTATAAATGACATTGACAATAAAAAAACTACCCTCTGATTTTCTGAAAACAAGTATTTTCATTTTAAAGTGAACTTGGTCTGCATTGGAATTGCTAAAAATGCCACTGCCTTCAAATATACATTGGTATTTTAATAAGTTACATATCTCTGAATTATATAGGTATAGTGTATTTATAACCAACAGTCACCAGTTTGCAATGATACATCTTCTGATGAGTGAATTTTAATTACATTACTAATAAATCAAAGCTGTTTATTATTTAATATTTTGGATCCGTTAGTGGGGTCCCTGCAATATTGCTATTCGCATGCATGCCTCCTATATTTGTTATGCTGGTGACTTGTTTTTGAACACGCTTTGGATACTTTGCCTGTTTCAAAACTGGTTAAAAGCAGGAGTAAAATCCAGGTGGTAATCATTACATTTTGGTTTTAAGACAATCCTAATTGACCAAACACTTATTGTATGGGTGACGTCTTCTCCCAATAGGAATTGGTACACTCGGCCAGTCACAAGCGTCTGCCTAAACGCTGAAAAACCTCTAAGGTGGTGGGATCTAAATTCGTAACGCAGTTACTCTATCTGGAGTCTAGTCTAGAAGCTAAAACCACGTTTTAAAAACAAAAAAATAGCAAACACAATTTTCTGCATTTTCCTACAAAATATACTGCATATTTAGAAATTTACAACTGAAAAACTATTACACATCTTTTCATATATCATGGCATACTTCGCTATAAATAAATAACTACAAAAATTATTAAATTAATGTTAAAACATTTGGAATAATAATCAACCACTAATTATTCAATATATGTTCTGACAGTAGAGTCATCTTGGCACTTAGTGCCTTTGAAGTGTGCTCAAAACTAGTTTGGGAATGCAATATTGTCGTGGAGGCGCTCTCTCTGAGGAGTAATATACGCCTTGTATGTATCTCGGGACATGTTGGTGTTCCAGGAAACAAGGAGGCTGGCTAAACTGGGCACTTTAGAGACACCTGCTGGACGTGAACTCTTTGTAGAGATCTTCAGAAGCACAGCGGTTCTCTCAGTGAAGACCTTATCCGTTATGCAAACAAATGTCTCAGCATTGTTGGACAACTGAGACAGGCTAAGAAACTTACATTTGGTCCCGACGCTGGGAGGACTAGGCTGGAACTAAGCACATGCAATCAGGACAGTGACTGGCGTACTGACCAGTCATTATCACCTTTGCATAATGGGTGTTGTTAAAGACCCTGAGTGTAGAGAATGCCTGGAAGATGAGACAGTGGGGCATGTTCTGATGAATTGCCCCGCTTTGCTGCATACACATATGAGACACCTGGGATAATCAATACTGGTACCCAGGGACATTAGAGAGCTATGTCCTAGCCATCTGATTGGATTTATTATGTCAACTGGACTGATATATAGCTCACTCAATGCGGGAAGTGACGGGTCCATGTTGACGAAGCCTATACGTCATAAGGGCAAAAGCCCCCGCCAATCTAAATCCAATCCAGCCACTAATTATTAGGAATTATTCTCAAATTAAAAAAAAATTGCAGGTGATTTTGTAGTTTTAAGATTTATTATTCATATTAGAGCAAGTTAATTTGATTTAGAATATTAAGAAGGCGCTCGTCTGACACCCCTATACAATAACTTGCCACAGTTTTAAAACTCTCTTTCAGTACCATCTACCTACCTCTGGTTTCCTAGTTTATTTTCCTCAGTTAATGGATTTTAATTTTAATATTAATCTACAAAGCCCCAGAAGCGCCACAAACATGGCATTTTTTTTAAATTCAGACTTTTTCTCTAAATTCAGACTTTAATCTCTGAATTCAGACTTTTTTCTCTGAAATCAGACTTTTTCACACTTGATTGATTAGTAAAAGCAAATTGCTGTTTTTACCTTCTTGACCATAACATTTGCTTGTCAAAATTTTAGAGTGCACTGTTCTAGACGACTTATTGCTAATGCGTGCTAATTTTTTAATATTAATAAAATTATTTAATGTTAATAATACAGTGTATAGGTACCTAATAATAAATGTTACTCAATTACTGATATGGCACGTAGATGTCATCAGACTGTGATCACTGATCAGTGACCTTGACGTAATTTTATTTTCTTCAATCGTCATAAGTGACAACTTATGTGACGTTACTCAATAATTATTTTTTATATATTTATTTATTAATATTTATAGTAAAAGTACAATTGTGAAGATTTGCATCATTTAAGAGTCCTCCACTTCTTGCAATATCAGTACTCATGACAATATTTTTAGGGTCAACTGCTTTTAAAGATCCATTGGTTGTAGTAGGCCAGTTAAATTAAAATTGTTCGACATTCTCCGCAGAGCTTTCCACTGTTCGCACATAAAGTATAGGTATATGCATAGGCATCTAAAGAATGCTAATATAATTGTCTAATCTACTTACCAATTATTATGGTAATAAAATAGTTATAAATCATGTCTTGACTAAACACAAAATGTAATGCATCTATTTAAAAAATGTGAGTCATAACATCTCACTAATTTTGATACAGGTATATTAAGTAATAAGTACTTAATTGTTATCTTACCATTATAAGTCAGTACTTGAGAGGAAATTGAATTGATATCTAATATAGAAGATTTTAATAAATTAATTTGTTACTATCGCAGAGCCATCGATAAGCTGAAGGTCGTTGGGGATGAACATGAAACGTAAAGTTTATGGATATTGTCAAAACTTCAGCAGATTTTAATAAAATTTTACATTTTTATGTTTTGATAAACTATATGCTACCCTGAACCCTGATCACTAAAACACTATATTCATTTATTAAAAAATTAGTACATATTATGTAATAGAAATACATACAATAAACACTATCTTTTTGTAACAAACACAATTTATATTAATCCATACAAATGGTTTCTAAAGATCAATTTCAATTGGAGTAAGAACGTGATACTTAGCAGATAGGTATGATAGCTATATTCAGTTAGGTATAGGTACTACCTACTTAAATTCATCTTAACTAAACATGATATATGAGGCACTCCTGAAGTAAAATTAGGTCACTGCATTATGTAATATATTAAATATCATGCTCCAGCACATAAATTCTAATTTATTTGAGAAGTTATCAAAGTCGGTTAAAATATTCCACCCAAAGGATATGACGTCAATGTTGAATGTTCATCCAAGTGTATAAACATGATTTTTAGATATATAAGCAACAACATAAATAATATTTTCAGTGTGTATAGTTTATTACGGGCATAATTAATTTTTACATTTTGGTTAAGTTCCGTATTTATTATGTTATATATCTACCTCTCTACTAAAAATAAATAGTTAGCAATATATTTTTTGAAAACGGTATAAAAATATTGAAATTTTCATTTCTCATTTCTTCTACGCAAGCTCCCACAATGCATACCACGTCCAAAACAAAAAAAACAGTTTTTCATGTAATTACATTGAAAAGTAAGATTTGCTTACCTTGGACAATAATTACTTAACATCTGGGGCTTCTCCAATAAATTGCTATATTTCATTTGTAGAAAACATTTTAGCTTTTTTCAGTATATATCCTTCAGATTTTCTTTTAAAGGCAGGCAATTTGCGATATTTAGATATGTCCACATTATGTTTAATAGACACCGTATATTTTAAAATGGAATAATGTGTCCATAAACTTGTGGATTTAAATTTCTTAGATACCTCATCAAAATATTCAATTAAGACGTTTTCTGGAAAGCTGCTAATTTTTTTTTTGTTCCTCCAATCCATGAATTGCGAGTAAAATTTTTCGTACGTTTTTACTGATTTTATTGGTAATAAATTGTTTGCGGCTTTTGACGCCTGTTCCACAATTTCTGGGCTAAATTTTCAATTTCACTTTTACTGTCACATGTTCACTGATTTTAATTTAGGGTTGCCAACCCTCCCAATTTTAGCCGGAAGCTTTGTTAACTGATCCTCTCGCGACGTAGTATGAAAGCCCTCTTTAGGTCACAAGCTTCCTAAATTAAAATAATACTTAATATGTTGTTATATGTTATATTTTCTTGACACTATTATTGATTATTGCCCGATATTTTATATTTACGCTCAATCCGGCAACGTCATAACACACGATTATATCAAATACCACGACATGGCTTGTACGGAGTGTAACATAACGAATAGGGGCCACTCTGGATAAAACAGTTGAGGCGCGAAGCATGAGAGCTTCTTTATAATTTAATTCTTGTTAGAGCTATGTTTTGTTAGATGAACCTACAAACATAGGCAGCTATCAGTGTATTTTTTTTTCCAAAACGTTTGTTCCTTATTTATTGTTAAATATTACTTTTTATGTAATTTCCGGATTTTTTATTTGTAATGGTTATACAAATATATCAAAACACATTTTATTTTATTTCAATAAACTTTTATTCGTAATATATTATTTCCAAAACTTTTTCTTGTGGAAGTCGGTATTTTTTTATAAATTGATTTTTCATAGAAATTCTGAAATGCCAGGAAAACGCGTGACCTTGAAAAATTCTAAAATTTTCGCCACTATTTCGGCACTATTATTGTCTCACAGGGTAGATTTAATATTCCGGTAGTGATGCTCGGACCCCCCCCCCCAAATGAAGTCCTGGCTACGTCACTGTATAATTACCTGCTCAAAGAAACCTCCCGCTTTTCAAATTTTTCAAATGTGGCGGCAACCGGCAACCCTATTTTAATTTTAAGAAGTAGTTTGAGAATTTGTTAAGTAAACAGTAATTATGACTTGTTAAAATTTATATATTTTTAGATGTTAGATATTCAAGGCAATAGTTGATATTGACAGGATATTGTGGTATGTCATGTTTCTATTGGTTATAAACTTGCATAATGGAAAATTTATAACATAATGAATTACACTAAAGTATAGGTAGGGACCCGAAACGAATTAAAGTATGGAGTATGGAATTAGAAAAAGTTCATACCGCCCAATTTGGTGCAACATAATACATTGTTTGCCAGCATATAAATGAAAATGACTATGTTATGTAAACAAATTCTTTATTAAAGTAAATAAAATAATATAAAAATTACTTCATTTCTCTTAATAAAATATATAACTTTAAATTTATAATATCAACAACAAGCAAATAATTTAACAATAATATAGGTTTGCAATCTAATTACTATTGCATATTATTTGTCTTATACAATTCAGAGACAACCGCCAAAGCTCCACCAGGTAAAAATCTAACAAAATTATCCCCTGCCAAAGGTCCTACCACAAATAAATTATCATAACCATTCACCCTATATGTCAACCTATCAATATCTACAGGGTTAGTCTTACAATCTACAGGAAAATCCTTTCTGACCCCTAGATTACAATCTTTCGGTAAAAGTGAGAGATCTGGTCTTGATCCAATAAGTACAACGGCGAATGAGATGTTTAGTTTATACTTGTTTCCATCTTTTGAGCTTAAAACTACAGTGCGTGATTTGTCGTCAACATCTGTTAATGTATACTCGGGGTAAGCTTGGTAGAGGGGGTATGTAGATCCTCCATCCTTCATCATTTGATGTACCTGAAACAAGGTTATAGCATTATACTTCCAGACCTAAAATTTTATAGCGGAATATATAAAAACCCCTGATTGAAAATTGAGCCTTCATTGTATGACAAATCATACAAAGCTAAATATAATTGTATGAGTCAGTGATTGTAAACTAAATTCATATATTACAGTAAGTTAGGTACCGTCAAATAAGGTGATAACAGTCGGGATAAGCGTGCATAAATTGGAATTTCCCACAAAACTGCTGATAAGGCAGAGAGAGTAATGGAATATCCGTTATGAAGCATGTTTCATTAAGAAAAGATATATGTAATTATAATTTTATATATTGTTTGCGGTTATATTTTCAATCGACTTGTGTACAGCAGATGATTACAAACAAAAGGGAGTGACTACTGCACTATTCAGACAGTACTCCTCAAAAGGTTAGTAGACTGTCTTAGATAATCTTAACAATATTACAATAACGTAACAATCTTAAAAATATTCTTGAGAAACCTCTTGGACCTCCTTGGTAGACCTTATGCCATGTATACATATGTATGTGGTTAAAAAAGAAAAAAAGGAAAACTACTGAGGGGAGACGATCGCGTAACCCTTGGTACTGCAAGGAAATGCTATACCACTGAGCTACCAACACTACAGCAAACGTCTGATGAAGTCAGCTATACAAGTCATAACATTTGTCTAGACAGTGTGCTAATCTTTTTAGGAGTACTGTCTGGAAAGTGCAGTAGTTATAATACTTCCTAAAAACACTGTAAGTTTTTGCAGTTTCTGAATGGGCAAAATAACTTTCTCTAAAAGTAGTACAAGCAATAAAGTCAAATTCGTCAAACCTTTTTTTATGCGTAGCCCAATCTACTCTATTTACTTGAAACCAGAATGATTGTTTTTAAGGTTATGATTTTCTTTACAAATTTTTTTTAGACTTCGGGAAGTTAGACGGGTGAAACGGGACATGCCTCACAAGTTTGTTCAAACCAGAGAGTATAATTTTTAAATTTTTTAAAAGCGGAGTAAAAATTTTAATATTTTTTTGTTTTTATAGGTTTATCAATATGAATAAAGAATTTGTTAATATAACTGTTGACTTTCTTTTAAAAATGCGATTTCTTATATAATAATCGAAATTTTTTTGTTCTTTTCCCAAATAATTTGATGTTCCGAGTAACCCCATAGCAGGTCGAATTCGGGCCAATAACGCTGATTTATGGCTTGTCTCAAATCACCCCACTATGAGGGTGAATCGGAACAATTATTTTTTTATATATTTTTTTGTGTAATGGATAAGAATTCAAAAATATACTCATTCTATAGCTAAGATTTTAGAGGACTATATTCCAAAATATGGGTACTGTACATGCTAAAAAAAAAATTTCATGCATAGATATGCGAAAACGTCCCATTTGTCGGTACTAGTAGGTAAATAGTGAAGGTAACTAAATCCTTTTAAATTCCTTACCTTGTGATATTCAGGGTACATATTTTCGGGCAGTAGTTTATTCATATCAATAGATTTGTTCCGGAAAACATGAATTACTGGTATATTTCGCCCCCTGGCAGCAATTATAGCATCTGCCGCACTTAGCCCTGCGCCTACAACCAAAACAGGCTCGACATCCTCTACCCCTTTGTCACTCATATATGCATCCAACTTTGACTCTAAACTTCTTAAATCATATAACAGCCAGGCAGGATCATCTCTTTCCTTTGATATCTCCAAACGGTTCGGTAAGTCACTTCCTCCGTTAGCTAACACTAAATATTTACAAGTATATGTAGTCTTTTCATGGGTTCTCGGGTCAATAGCATTGACAACCCACGTTGCGTCAGAATCACAGTGTGTAAAATTACAAGAAAAAGGCACCCTCTTAAAGTCTAGACTATGAGAACTTCTTAGAGAATAAGAGTTTATATTGTTATTTTCGTTTAACGACCTACTATAGTAACTATCACATACATTACTTGAATCACAGCAAAAACTAACTGACCGCCTTTTGTCGGGCCTCGATGAATTTGAAATAAGGAATGAGTTACTGTCCGTTTTTAAAATATCCCTTATTTTTCTTGTTGGACTGTTATCGAACACTTTTTCCCTTGGTCGTTTACATCGAGTTTTTTTCCTGTTGCCCCTTAACATTAAACAGTTAATGGCATCTGATATAAAACATGTCTTGTATTCGTCTAGATTATCTTCTTTCTCTGTGGACTTGATCATGACTTGAGATTTTTCAGAATCATCTTCGATTGTTCTTAGCCGATTATTTTTCTTCGGTCTGTTCCTTTCTACATTTTCCTGACATGTCTTATTTCGACGTATTGGCTCTACAGATTTGACAAGTACATTGTTTTTAAAGTATTTTTCTAATTGCATCTTTTCCGTATATTGCACGTAATATTTTGCCACGTTACAGGCAAAGGCTCGTTTTTCTCCTGAGTCCCTGCAATGGAATGGCAGACCAGGTAACGCCATCCAGCTGCCAAGAGATAGCGTAAGGATGTGTGGGTCCATCTTATGCCACGATCCACCTGGAGGGCCTTTCCCCAGGACTAAGTGGTCAATCTAAAAAAAAATCTTATAATAACATTTATTTTACAAGTAATAATAACAATACATAATTAATTATTAAATAAACGCAGATACTCACAAAGAACTCATTAGTCGGAGACTAATGCGCCCTTGTTTGTGAGGTATAGACGAGGGTATAGACTACTGCAAAATTAACACAAATTTCACGGATACGTTTTTCTGGCAACTTCAAACCTTGGGTCGATGATTGCATGCTCCAGAAAAGGATGAAATGGTAAAGGAAGTAAGTGTCGGGTCATAAATTCGTTTTTAGGAAATGTTTATAATATTGATATCAACAACTGCTCCAAATTTTATCGACTTGTAAAGGGAATCAGGCGGTCATATGGAGCATGCAGCTCAGATAATTTTAAAAAATTCTGAAGACCGTTGTTATTTTTGTAGGATACTAATAATGTACTACCTTTGATCTTATCCTTTGATAATATCAGTATGATAATATCTATATGTAATTTTAAGGCTTATTTATTTGTTATAGTTATAACCTATAGTTATAACCTATAGTTATTATTATTATTATACCTAATAGTTATAACCTATAGTTATAGGTATCTTGTAATTTTATAAAATGACACATAAAACAGCATGACACTGTTATGTTTTGGACTAAAATAAAATGCTTATATCACACACCTCAATGCCAGTTTTTCGGAACTCAACCAAGGGTTCCATCTCCAACCCAATATCGGCATAAGGGTGCAATAATGAATCCATAAGTAAGGATATTTGATTTGTCGATCTACCTTCTAAACCAGTCGACAAGTGTTCTAGGTCCTGCTGAAGTAGGCACTGGCCCACCACAGGTCTAAGTCTGGCAGACAACATTTCATCTGGGTGGGAATCCGATATTAGGTAGGGAAGGTACCCTGACAACATGTATGAAAGCGCAATACCGCTTGGACCATTACCTGTAAAACATAAAATAGATAAACATTTAATTTTACACTTATAGGTTATGGTTCATTAGGCTTACTTTGTTGCACTAATAGAATAATATTGATATATAATATTATTCTATTAGTGCAACAAAGTAAGCCTAATAAAGTATATGAAAAAATTAGTACAAGCAAGCAATTTGGTAGAATTTGGTAATTTTGTTGCAGTTACCTACCATCTTATTGAATATGAATATAACTTTCAAATAAAAAATGCAGGCAATAATAAAACAAACAATTTTTGATTCAACATTTGCAAAATTTTTTTTCTAATTCGAACGGTTTTTAATTACAACATAATGTTATATGCAACATATACCTATAATTACAATAACATATATAATTACAACATATGTTATATTACAACATAATGTTATAATACAACATAATGTTATTGAATTTTCAAAAATACTAGTTTTGTACAAAATACACTGTAAAATGTGGGTTGATAGGTTCTAAATAAAACAGAAAATGTATTTTTAGGTAGGTATATTAGGTATCTTATTACATAAGAAAAATATACTGTACTTATGAAGCTTATAACAAATGGATACAAAATACAGAAATGACATTTTTGTTTTGTATTGGTCTGGGGTATTACCGTTGATTGAAAGACTACACCTTCAATCAACCTATCAACGGTATTACCCATCCACCGCTGGGCTGTCTGATCATTATTTTAGGTGTATAGTTGGTTGCCGCAATACAAATAAAATTCACTCGGCGCGGAAAATCGCCGTTCTCATGATTCGATTTCAGTTGGTCAACTTTTGTGGATCAACTAAAATCAGAATTTCAAACTAAGATCAGATTTTGTTTCAGAAAGCGTAAAAAACGCCGTTATTGGGTAAGAAATTGGATCTTAATGAGAAACCAGTATGGAGTTTCAGCAACCATCTTGAAAGTCAATGTATGGGAGGGTATAGAAGGGTATATATTATAGAAATCACCTGAGAATACCTGAAAAAAAGTTAGAGGAACTGCTATTAAAAATGCGATCTAAAAACAGCATACCTACTGTTATGCGAAAGCTTCTCGCATTTGCTCTGGCATCGTAATTTGTATAGCTTCATACACTTCATAGACTAGAGTCTATGATTCCAAAGCTAGTAGATACTAGATATAGTCATATATAGACATATAGGTCGTGATGATGATTCAGTTCAGTTATATAAATTTGGACATACACTCTGACAATTTTAAAGTCATTCTGTTGCTCCATATGTTGGAAAATTAATAAGCAGATTAATTTAGCACAGAAATTGGCTAATTCAAGTCGACTGACAAATAATGGCACACGCTTCAAACACGTTTTTTACTCGTCTGAAAACCATGGATGACTCATCACTTGAACGATAAAGTTTGAATGGGTATCTATCTCTTCTGGTATCAACTTAAGGTCGCGATTTTGTAGAGTGAGATTTGCTTCTCACTCTACAAAATCGTAAAAGATGCATTTATTTTGGTTAACTATAAATAATTAAAAAGCTACATAAGATCTGATAATCAAATTAGTTTCAGGCATTAGCTATTATTATAGTGATGATTATAATTTCTTTTAATTCCAAAAAAAAATCTTAAAAGCCATCCATATATCCCATATCCATTTTTGTTATTAAACTCACATTATTTTCATTGCAAAAGCACAGCACAGGCTTATTTGTAGATTACACATAAAGAAGCACAGGCTTATTTAAGAAAATTTTAGGACAAAAAAATTTATATTATAGTCATCAGTATAATAATAGCTAGTGCCTGAAACTAATTTGATATCAGATCTTAAGTAGGTTTTTAACTATTTATAGTTAACCAAAATAAATGCACCTATTTGCCTCTCACTCTACAAAATCCCAACATTAACTTGAGCGACAAAAATTTAAATTGAAGTTCTCACAGCAATGTTATTTCGATTTTCGTTGATCCACAAAAGTTGATCAGCTAAAGTCGAATCGTGAGAACGCGTCTTTAGCAACGGTGATCAATAAGTGTTTTGATTGGCCAAAAGAAAAATTGTGTAATGAAAAATGAGTATCATTACAGTTTACTGCATTTTATTGTGCTGTTCTATTGGAAGCTGTGAGTCATGATGAAAGTGGTAGGTATTCCCCATCTGAATCTCACTTGAGAGTAAAATAGTCAAATAGAAAGCAGCTAATATTCTGACATGTCAACGTCTTCAGTAACTTGTATTTTAAATTCTATTTATTTTTGTTTCAAGTCAACCTATTCTACCCCTACTACTACAGGCCAGGATGAAGATAAAATGAAGCAAAAAAAAACAGGAGAAAGAAGCAAGGAAGAATTTTAATTTGTATTAAATTTGTATTTGTAAGGAATTATTCTTATGTACTTATGCTTCTTGCTTGCTTGCCTTGTAAAAATTAGCATTTCCGGATTACTATATCACATTGTGGCGAGAGTCCTCAATATTACGCAACTGCCAAACGATACTTGTACTCTTATTACCATCTACATTATTCTGCATTTATCACGTCAAAATTTTTCTACAGCAAACTTGATTTCAATATTTTTTAGAAAACTGTCATAAAAAGTGACGTTTAACGGATCTGACAGAATTCGTAATGTCATCGTTTTGTACTTTTTGGCAGCTTTTATATCACGGCAGCATTTACTATACGACCGCATTTACTTTACGGTCGCATTTACTTTACAGCCGCATTTACTTTACGGCTGTAGATTTCAACATGGATCGAGTACATGACCACAATGTTGTAGATTTGAAAGATTTGTCTTTTTCCGAAAATAATACAAGAAATACTTCTTCGTTCAAATTCTTAACTTTACGTGTTACGTGATAAAACTCATATATTGAGATAAATAAGCCGGGCTTTCTCTGGCAATAAATTTAAACTTGTTGTATCAGCGATTTCGTAAGTTTCTACTGTTTCTAGTAGATTATCGCTATCAGTATCAGAGATAAGACAATGATGATAATAATGAAAATAATGAAATAACAAAAGGTGAAGTATTTGAAGCAATAACAATCCCTTTTTTATTGCATAGAAATGTTCTACAATGCTGAAAAATAAAATATGCAAATTATGACGGCTTAATAACCAATAATAAATTTGTTATGAACTATTAAAGTCTCGCGCGCGAGCGAACCTTTTCAAACAGGTTCAAAGTCGTGACGCCACAGCCTACAATTTAAAAACAATAAGGAGACCGATTCGGTCGGCTACGAGTGACCCCAGCACTCGACCGCTTGATTTCATACTTCATTCGGCCGCTTTCCGGAGCAATGCCTACCGAATATTGTAGTTGTTGACGTCACAGCTAGTTTCGGACCGCTTCAATTCTATCGCTGTTTAGATCCTTCATACTGATCGCCCGGAATTAGAAATCTTGTTTTCTTTTGAGGTATACGTTATTTTTATATTTAAAATTTTAGTCATGTTTCCTATTAAATGGTTAAAAAACGGGAAAGCAGCAGGGTATGACAGAATAAGGTCAGAAATGCTTAATATGGAATATGGATAATTTAGAAATGGGTCTGGACTTATACACAAGTCAAAGTATACAAAATTTGTTACAAGCCATGGAAGATATTACTTTGTACTCCGATGAAAATTAGAGTGAGAGCCGAGAGTAGAGAATACATCGAATGAAGCACAGAGCAGATTCAGAAGAGGAAGAATTGCACAGGATCACGTATTCACCATTCAACAAATAATATATAAAGCTATGCAGCAAAACGAATAGACAATTTTTGCATTTATCGATTTAGAAAAAGCGCTTAACAAAATACCGCGCGACATAATCTGGGTAAGTCTGGAAAGAAGAGGAATAGAACATAAATTAATTAATGCAATTAGAATTCTATATAAATATAACGTTACTTACGTAATCAGGAAGAATCAGAAATCTGATGCATTTTTTACTACAGAAGGAGTGAGACGAGGAGGATTAAGCCCACTATTTTTTAACATCTTTATGGGCGACATAATTAATAAATGCACAAATGAAGCAAAAAAAACTGTGTTTGGATACAGAAACTTACAAGCAGTGAGAATATCAGCAGGTGTTTACGCATATAATGTAGAAGTTATGTCAGGAAGAATCAAAATGATCTACAGAAAAATCTTGAAACCTGAAACACCTATCACCTTAAGGCATTAAGGTGCAAGGTCTCTTGCATTAAGCAAGAGAACGGCATTAAGATGACCCTTAAAAAATTTAGCAGTAAAGGCAATTAAAAATCAGGAAATACATATAAAAAATACACAACACGGAGTTACAATATATTAGCACATTTAAATGCCTAGGAATAGAGATAGGAAATACAGGTAAACAAGACGCAGAAATCAATGGCAGAATCAGAAAAGCCTATCATATATACCGATGAATCAATGAAATGTACAAATAACACAATACTTAGAAATACCATCATTGATGGGCTATATTGAACAAAAAAAAACAGTTAAGTTGGTGGGGACATTTACAAAGGATGGAAGAAATACGATCAGTTAAGAGAATATGGGAAGCAAATGTAATGGAACAGAATGTATTATTATATGTTATCCATTATGTAAATGCATTATTAGAATTTTTCTCTTTCAAAGTTCTTGTCAACGAATGTTTTTTTTTTCTTAGCTTCGCGAAGCCCACACTGTCGTCACCAATAACGCGATTTGAACGTAGACATGTGGTCGCCAAAAGCGTGTATTAGGTGGGTTTTGCAGAATTTGGATGACTTTCCTCGTTCCCCGAGTAAGCGGCCTGGAGAGTTTTATTTGGATCACGTTGTATATGAATCATTACACGTTGTTTAAAAGTAAGTAAAAATAAAATTATATGTTTATTATTAATTTGTAGTAGCTATGTTTTTTGGTTATAATAAAAAGTTAATTATTTTATATATGGTGTAATAATTCGCAATGTCCCGATGGTTGCAAGGATTGCGAAATCTGTGAATTTTTTATTTTCAAATGTGTCAAATGTCGATATAAGACGTCATTTGAAAAGATTGTGTTATGATCTGTTATGATTGTGTGTAGGGAAAAAGTCGTGCACTTTCAACTGCTCGCCGGTTTGGTACATCTCGGATACATCAGAGAAAAAACCATTTAAGTTTTCATCACACGCGCCAACTCGGTACACAAAACAAAACGGCTCATTCGTTGAACAGCTGCAGCGCCCTTTATCTAACATGCGAAGTGCTTGTAGTGCTCTTTATCTAACATGCGAAGACTGGAAGAATTTCAGAGTCCCGTGATATTTTTTATAATTTTTATATTTAAGAGATGAACTGTAACTATATGCGTTGGTAAAAAAAATATTTTATTGTAGTACCTACTGGAACATTTTTTTAATTTTATATCAGTTATATTATGATAATACAGTCAATTAAAGCTTATTTTGATGCATTGAAATATATTGCGTAATCTGTTCTCGACTTAGTGATAAGTATTTTTCCATAAGACCCAAATGTCCATCAACAATTGATATAAATTAATTGGTATAAATACCCCCTTCGATAATAATTTTATTATCAGATGTGTTTCAGTGGCCATTTTCTATAAAAATATACCAAATATCTAAACAAAATATACAAACAACATATTACCAAAGCCTCTTAATAAAAGTAAAAATGTTCCATTAGACCTTAGATTAATAAGTAGAAATTATTATTACGATTGTTCTAAACGACTTAAAAATTAATTGATACATTCAGATTTAGACGAAATTTTAGTAACACACTTAACAATAATTATAATTAACCATATACAAGTACAGCTCGTATCACAGTAACCTTGAAATTTTTTGCAATAACGAAATGATTAATGTCATCACAGATGGTGATTTGTTTTTTCCTCTTTATTAGATTATTAGATTAGCTTACTTGCATTTCAGATATTACAGTATATTATTAAAAGTGCAATTAATTGTAGCCATTACGCACGCAGGGTTTCCATACGTCGCCCGAGTGAATAATGGCTATTAATTACGAGTGGAATACTATATTCTATCCACGACTATTATAGATTTTTAACATTATACAAATAATTAGCGTTGAATTTGTCCAGGGTTTATTTTTGAGAAAATGTTACGAATTTTTGAAGGCGATGTTTGTATAAAAAACGTATGTTGTTGCTCCTATGGTTCAGAATAGAAGGGGTTTGACATGGTCCTTAAATTTTGCAATGTTGTCGGATGGTAAGTTATGACAGTTTATACAGGATTTTTTGCATAACGAAATGATTAATGTCATCACAGATGGTGATTTGTTTTTTCCTCTTTATTAGATTATTAGATTAGCTTACTTGCATTTCAGATATTACAGTATATTATTAAAAGTGCAATTAATTGTAGCCATTACGCACGCAGGGTTTCCATACGTCGCCCGAGTGAATAATGGCTATTAATTACGAGTGGAATACTATATTCTATCCACGACTATTATAGATTTTTAACATTATACAAATAATTAGCGTTGAATTTGTCCAGGGTTTATTTTTGAGAAAATGTTACGAATTTTTGAAGGCGATGTTTATATAAAAAACGTATGTTGTTGCTCCTATGGTTCAGAATAGAAGGGGTTTGACATGGTCCTTAAATTTTGCAATGTTGTCGGATGGTAAGTTATGACAGTTTATACAGGATTGTAAAATTTAGATAAAAATATATTTTAATAAGAATGAATTCTCTATCACTTAAATAACAAGAAAAAAATTAAAACTTGAGAGGTACTATAAGGTTTTGGGTAAACTTATTTAATAACTTTTTAATAAAGTTTCTTACATAATACATTCTAAGTTCATTGTGTTAATTTAAAAACCGGCAGTATTTGTGGCAACATCGTGAATTTGTATTTATATTCGTTAAGTAGGTAAATTCTAATTTCTAATCTCATTTTATTTTGATTTACCTATTTCACGTTTTACAGTTTTCATCACAAACTGATCGATTTTTTTTCTGATTTCAAATAATTGATTTTGAGTGTTGGTTAGAAAATGGGTGAAAAGCAGGTACTCTAGTACCTGCCTAATCATAAGTGGAACCATAAGTGATTGTTTCCTAGACGATTTAGGATGTTTTAAACGTAGCCAGAATATGCGTAGCGTAAGCTCTGGACATTTAAAATCTTTTCAGTTTGATTAGTACTAAAATTTATTAAAAGCACATTATGTATTTTGTTCTTGTTTGCCCCGACCTGAACAGATTATTCGTATGTAAGGAATAAGTGCAAAAAACTGTTCGTTCGAAAGGTAATGCACAATAACATTGTTCTTCCGAGCCTTTTCCATCAGTATTATCAAGTTTGCTGTGCGGTATCTGTTTAGTTAGTTAAAAAAATGTCCATATAAATAATAATCCGGTATCTATGTAGCTGCTTACCGGATTATTATTTATATGGAGAATTCCACATTTGGGCCCTTTTTTCCATTATTCTTTTATAAAAGTGTACATAGTAGGTATATTGTTCCATCATTAATATAATGAAATCGATAAACATTGACCAAAATAGTAATAAACAAATAAATATATAAACGATCCACCGACAATCCATAACATAACCCTTAACCTGACCCTTAACCTTAATTTTTAAAGCTCAGCTGGCCTGGCGCTCTTGCATAAGAAATGTTAAACTAATACGCGACGTACGTCCATGGAAAACAGAGATTTTAATTTCAAATATTTAACTCAGGTCTAAAAAAACAATTTTGGCTTGAATTGTAGAGAAATATGTATATAGTTTGACGTATAATAGGTTTAAATAGTAAGAAAATACCCAAAACCCGAGAAATTCCCGTCTGAAAATCACTCTTTTGAATCTCCCATAAGAAATACATGGCAGTCAAGTTTGCTGAAGTGTGTTTAGGAACCCATTTCAAATTTCGCGCCCGGATTTTCCTAACCTAACTAATGTGGTCAATTGCACAAAAAACTAGTTAAACCTTAGAAATGAAATATCGCTGATAATACGTGCTACATCAAAATATCATATGATCTTTTTTGTCGCAAATTTTGTCTACTCTCCGAATTTACAGATAGTTTTTCTCTAAAATACACGAAATAACGATATTTTTTTCAAAAATAAACGATATTTTTTTCCTTTTATCAAAATTTGGGGGTTTTACGGAGGGGAATTTTTGGTGGGAAGTTGAAAATTCGGATTCAGCGAGCCGAAAAACATAAAACAAGCCTATGTCCAGAACTACCATGAATTTTGCAACATAAAATTATATATTTCCTAGACTATAAGTATAACTATATAAATGTTTACGACCGCATTTCTAGAAAGTACTGATAAAATAAAGTTAGGTCATCTTTTAAATGTGGAAGATTAGTAAACCTAAACAAATAAAATATAAGATGACTAGGTAGGTATAACAAAACGTTATTAACATAAATATTAAGAACATAAAAGATTCACTTTATATATATATATATATATATATATATATATATATATATATATATATATATATATATATATATATATATATATATATATATATATATATATATATATATATATATATATATATATATATATATATATATATATATATACGAGTATAATATATATCGCAAGTCATTCTATGAGGAAAATATGATCAATGTAACCGGTATTTAGAACACGTTATACCTATTTATATAAAAATAAGCTAATTTAATCCAATTATGGTTATTAAACAATACGAGTATTAATAAGTAGTCATAATTTCTTACCGATTATGATAACTTCCTTGTAAATTCCTTCCTTTGTTTTTTCACTCTTCATGATGATGCCTCAATGACCTAGAAAGAGGAATCAATCGTAAGTATAATAAATATTACATATAATATTTGATCTAATCCTATAAAATCTATATACGACAACGTCCACTTTCACCACTGTAGTATAGGCGGTATAACAAAAAGGTACATTTCTTTAAAATACCAGAGGCAGAGAATTTTTGTGGTACCTACTTATTTCCCTAGGCTTGGTGAATATCGATTGGACTGTTCTATTAGTGATGCTAATCAACTATTTATGAGTCTGGTAAAAAAATTTCGATGGGTTGCAATGAAAACAAAAAATTGAGGACTTATTTCCCGTTATAAATCTACTAAAGTAGATAATAAAACTTATGAAAAAAGCAATGTGAAGTTGAGGAAAGTAAGTCGGGCTGAGGTGGAAAATAAGATCGATTTTTCCGATCCCTAAATCTTATTTTTACATGTTTGAAACTTAATATATAAATTGATATTATCATAAGTATAATTAAAAATAAGTCTGGCTGATTTATGAAATTGGCATATGAGTCTGGATGCGCCTTCCCTTGTGGGAAATCGGCCATTTCCTTTCCATTGTTTGAATTTGGTGGCACGTCCTTAAACCGTGCTATTTAGTGGTATCAGAAGAAAAATAATTCAATTTTTTTTCCAAAGATAACATATTTTTATTGAAAAATTTAATGATTTTTTTGCCAATATTGAAAAAACCAGAAGCGGTATCGCATCCACTGAATAAGAAACTTGCCTGAAATTTTAAAAATAAACATAATACTAAAAAACAGCGTAACGTTGTAATAAAACGTGTACTTCACAAAAAACAAGATTTAGACAGCGATAAAATTGAAGCGGCCCGAAACGAGCTGTGACGTCACAACCTACAATATTCGGTTGCGTCGGAATACAATAGTCGTTGCGTCGGAAAGCAACACAATCAGAATTCCAATTATTATAAAAACTTGTATTTGCTTATTTCTTTTATAATATTATGCTAATTATATTTTATTTATCTCATTGTTTTCATGTACAGAGGGTATTATTAGACTGTGGTTGATTTGTTAGTGACTGTTCTGATATAAATATATAGTTGTTTTATAGTATCGCTTATTGTAGTTACACAGATATTTTAAAATGACCATGAATGAATGAAAATGATCATCACACATGCACTGACATGCAGAGACTTACAGCTCTGCGAAATGTCTTTTTCATTTATTTAGGTTAAACAAGGTGGATGCCGGCTGGCTCTTGGATTGGGGACCAGGCAGGCTTGGGGACGGGCTACGGGCTGGGGCAGTCCACTTGAGACCTGGAAACACTCAACATCTGCTGCGGGCGTGTGGTCCCCGATAAATGGTAATAAGGCCGAGTAATAAATCTCGGTAACTCAGAACCATGCTATCATACATAAATTGTACGAGACTTTGCCACCAGTAATAAATAGGATGGTTTGAAGAAAATACCTCTGAGTAAGAAGGAGGAACGTACAAGGAATGTGCTGTAATGGAGGTGAACCACTACCCTCTGACCTGTATACAATACATACATACAAGCGGTCGAGTGCTGGGATCTCCATCGTCCCTTGTAAATTGTAGGATGTGGCGTCACGACTTTTTGAACCTTTTTGAAACGGTTCGCTCGCTCGCGAAACTTTTAATAATTTATAATAAATTTATTATTGGGAATTAAGGCGCCATATTTTGCATATCTTATTTTTCAGTATGGTAATACATTTTTATGCAATAAAAAAACATGCGAAAGTTGCCTATTGATGGGTGAGGCCAAGAAATTTACACTTTGTGGAAAGTTGAAACTATTGCGATAGTATAATTTAGCTCTTACGGTACGATACTAGGTTTTAATAAATACCTATACATTTGTATACTCTTCCGGTAACATTGATAAAATGATGAGAAGATCGACATGTTGCTCAACTAAAAGTACATTTTTTAAATTATGAGCCATCTCTTTAGCAGTATTTACAATTAGTACATCAGCATCTTCCTGTGCTTGTATAACGTCAATATTTGCACTGGAAAATTTATCAATCGAGATCATATGAATATAAAAATTTTGTACAAATACCTTTATCATTATCATTGATAAACCCAAGATAATTGTTTCATTGAATGAAAATAATTTTTGCGTGTAAAAATTAGACATAATATGGTACAAATGTAAAATGTGGTAAAACCGTACAAACGTAGGTCAATTTTTATCAAAAATACTTTTGTCGTCCACCATTTTGACGGAAATAGCGTCAGCTTTCTTTTTTGTGAACTAATGCCCATACCTAAATCCTATCAGAAAAAAGTTTTAACATATGTTTAAGTTTTGACTGATGTTGCCGAAGAAAGTCATTTATGTTGTCATTTCGACAAGAAATTTCATTCTTTACAAAAAATTGTATTATGTGTAGGTATATACTAAAAATGCAGTTTTTGAGTAAAGTGGACAAATGTCATCGATTTCAAATTTCAAAAAGCACAGCAAAGTTAGCAGCTTGTTATAGACACCCTGCGCGACATTAGCGTCAGTGCCATAGTATCCCCTAGTGGCCAAGCGCTAAACAATTTGATGAGCGCGTGTTGTCATTGCGACCCATTTGCGACGCTCCTGGAATCCAGACAGGTAAGGTCATGTGACCTAGTGAGCCATGGAAATGAACTGCCTCTTTCAATCCACTTTTAAGGAAATGTTGTGTGCAGATATTTTATAAACAACATTTCATCAAAAGTTGATTCGAAGAGGCATAAAATGTTGTGTCCAGATATTTTACATTTCCTCATAAGTGGATTGGAAGAGGCAGTTTGTTTCCATGGCCCGCTAGGTCACCTGACCTATATGTGAGAATAAACATATGTTTCCATGTGAAATTTCCGAGAAAAACCGGAAAGTTTGTTTGTATTTCAAACAGCGCCACCTAGCTTCCCCGGCAGCAATTAAATTTGCACATTCTACTCTAGCGATGATAAAGTAAAAAATGCTCTTTCCAATGAAACCAAACTCGTTTGAATCTGTTAAGCCAAACCGGGGCAATCGCAATTTTTTTTACAAATGTTTACCTTCCCCCCACCACTTAACTTACAGAGCTGTAAAAAACATTTTAAGGCCAAAGTTATTAAAAATTTTACGAACATTACCAAGAACATATTTTCAATATGCATCATCATAGCAAATTAAGGAGATATTTCATTTTTCCAATTTAACGTTACTGTAACACTTTTGTTATAGATTTTTTTCCCAACGTTCTATCTCATACAGTTCCCTAGATATGGCCGACGTCCTCTGTTAATGACTCGCCCGGTAAAAGTAAAAAAAAATAGGCGCCACTTTAAAATTTCATGTTTTTTTACATAAAACATTGAATTTACATATACATTGAGTATTGAGTATATCTTATAATCCAGGCATTTTGTGAAAAAATTTCAAGTTACATTTGTTATGCAGAATCAAAGAATCTATGAAATGAGTTGCCAACTGATTACAGGTTGCACGGTTACTGAGTTATTGTGACTTAAAATTTGTACAGAGTAACAGTATTCATATCCTATAATACATTAAGGCCAGAAGAAAATATATCAAACTAATTTAATATGCCTAATAATTCTAAAATATTTTACACTTATTATTTAATCATTCGCATACTGACTTCACTTACATACTTACATACATACATGCATTCATACATACATATGCATACCTACATATTATACATACATAGGTACTTACTTCACAAACAGAATCATTATATCTAACAGGAGTGTCGATGAAATAAAAAAAATACTTTGAATATGAATAATTGTCGCCATACCCTTTGTCACTTTTAAGTATGGGTCATTAAAAAAGGGACAAAATCAAACTTGATTAAGGAATTGGATGCTTTCGAAAATCCAGAACTTCTCCAGAAACTTCAGAACGCTCCTCCTGAAATATTGTTCGTTGTAGACGGTAGTTTATTCTTACATAAAGAACTATGGCAAAGACCTTCCACGTATTTGAACGAATCTCAAGAGATATGTAAGCTATGCGAATTATATATACAGCACAAATTGCGTAATTGTTTTTGATGGTTATGATGAGAATATACAATCCACTAAAAGCAGTGTACAAAAAATCCGATTCAAAGACAGTGTCCAAATTTCTATTAAGCGAGAAGCTGCTGTCTCAATGCCACAGGAAGTATTTTTGACAAATAACAACAAAAATAAATTAATAAATTCACCTCAATGCTATTTACAAAACGCAGGGATGGGAACCCTCTAAGCCGAAAGATATGATGATTTTCTTATTATTTCTACTGCTCTGGAGAAATCTAAAACTAATAAAACTGTTACGGTAGTTTCTGAAGATACCGATATGGCACTTCTTACTTTACATTGTGTATTTAAAAAATTGTATCTATTGCGCCCTGGTAAAGGGACAAAAGGGGTCCAAGGTGTATTTGGAAATAAATTTGGCCATTTAAAAGAAACCATTATGTTTCTTCATGCGGTCTCAGGGTGTGATACCACCTCTTTCTTATTTAAACGGACAAAAAAATGTGATTTAATATTTTGCAAAAAATAGGGATTTGTGAGAAAATTTAAATATTTTTATGCAGCCCAATGCCGAAAAACAAAGTTTGGTAAAAGCAGGAATCAGCTTCTTCCTCAAGTTGTATCAGGCAGGAAAAATTAAGAGGATTAATGATTACAGATATATCATGTTTAACAAAACCGCTAAACAAGGAATAGGAAGTACATTTGATCCGCCTGTTTTGCCCTCGACAGGCGATGCCGCGACACATCACCTCTACCGGACATACTTTCAGGTAAAAAATACAGCAATTTTTCTTTAAATTATTGTATACCTTTGATAAATATTTTAAAACAATTATGCTTTACAAATTGTTCATACCTTTCAAATTTGTAGATACAAAAGAATGGAAGGAAATGCTTTCAATCCTATAGATTGGGGCTGGAAAAATGTTCAGAACAATTTAGTGGCGATCACTACCAAAGAAGCCGTCCGATTTACTAAAATGGATATTTTGTAACTGTATGGAAGGACTTATGCAGTAGATGTTCATGTAGAAAAATGGGACGACTCCAATCTGTAAAGTGTGGACAGTGCCAAGGAATTGCCTGCGGTAATGCAGCTGTGCTAGAAGAAGAGGATGAAGAAATGTTTTTATATTTTTATAATACAATATTTCTCCTACTGTTACTGATTTTTTTTTATATTTTAAACTAAAGCAAAAACATGTACATTGCAATTTTCATTTTATTTAAAAACATACTTTAATTTTTTACCGTAGGATATGTAGTTTTGTCAACAATAGGGAATATGACTAAAATATTAAATACAAAAATAATACTAAAAAACATAGCGTAACATTGTAATAAAACGTGTACTTCACCAAAAAAAAACAAGATTTCTAATTCCGCGCGAGTATGAAGGATCTAAACAGCGATAAAATTGACGTGGCCCGAAACGAGCCGTGACGTCACAGCCTACAATATTCGGTAGGCGTTGCGCCGGAAAGCGGCTGAATGAACTATGAAAAGAAGCAATAAAAAAAATGGGAATGTTCCCTATTGAGATAAGCAAAAAAAAATTAAATGACGGTTTGGTATTCTATATTTTTATTATAAATATATTTGAAGATAAAAGATATATATTTGAAGATAAAAGATTCAAACAAAAACGAATCAGTTGCCACAATAATTATCTTAGAACAAATATTTCTTGACTTTCTTCTATAGGTACTAGCTACCTGGCAAGTCGAGAAAAACAAAAAATCAAAATGGCGGGTATGTTACGTTACATAATCTATATTTTCTTTATTTTTTAAGATAAAAGATCCAAATAAGAACAAGTCAATTGCAATATTAATTCTCTTCAAAAATAATTTTCGTGATAGTTTCGTGGCAAATAGAGAAAAACATAAAAATCCCAAATGACGGCCTTTTTTTTGACGTTGTACTAACAGTTTCTGAAGGAATCAGCCTTTCACTAATTTCTTCCACCTCGAGTGCTAACTTTTCTGTCCAATTTGTAGATTTATCATTAATGGTAAGGTACAATTTAACTGAAACAATAAAATACCTTGAACGAATTAGTTCCTTTTCCCCTATTTTTTTCCACATAGTCAATAAACCATATATATAATATAATATATGGAGCTATATATAGGCGATTCAAGGAGGTGAATAATTTTTAACACTTAAGGTCAAGTTCTCTTAATAAATAAATAAGTAAAGAGATAATCACCTATATAACTAGAAAGTCCGATAAATGGGTACCTATGAATTACAAATGACCAAACGAGTATAAATTAACTGCTATAAATTAAATAGTTGCAATAGTTGAAGAAATAAATACATATGTGATGAGCGATGACTGATGATAATAATATATTTGTTCACTATCTTTATATTTTCTACGGGTATCTATATTTGATGAAAGAAATGTGATATTCAAAACACTAACATGTAACTATATTAATAAAACACATCTAGCACATGTGGATCCCACATTTAAAATAATATAGCGGGCACTCGGTGCACACCACACATGTGGACAAGTGCCAACTGTTCGACGGAAATCCCATCCTAAATCAACAATTTCTCCTAGGTATACTAAAACATTCATAGTGAATCATATTTCCTTTGCTTTTTTCCGAGCATTTATTTGGCTATTTCCGCAACAAGCTCTTTTACCTACAAATACCTATTATACTGATGTCAGGCTAATAATTACTTACTATAGCGATTTCGTTTGATGTGCAAACTATTGGAAGGCGATGCTCAGTGGCGCGCGCAATTATCCTACTATATGAAAATAAATAAAAAACAATAATGGTAACTCAATTTAATTTATAATATATCAAAAAGTGAAAGTGGTTTTGCTTCGAATCTAAGAAAACAGGCAAATTACCATGAAGACATGAATTCCACCGTTTTCGAGGATTGGTTCAGAGGAATCCTAGACAAATTACAACCTGGATCTGTTATAGTGATGGATAATGCTTCTTATCATTCTCGTAGAACAGAACAGCTGCCCACAACTGCATGGCGGAAATTAAAGACTGGCTGGAACAAAGTAACATTGAACACGATGATTCACTACTTAAAGCTGAATTGTTGACACTGGCAAGGCAACATTTTCCAGCTTTCAAGAAGTATGTAGTGGATGAAATGGCCAAAGCAAGAGGAATGGAGATAATTCGATTGCCTCCATATCACTACGAACTGAACCCAATTGAGCTTATTTGCGGGCAAATAGAAGGGAAAGTTGCTAGAGAAAATACAACATTTAAGTTAGCTAATGTAAAAAAACTTCTCAGTGGAGCAATCAAAGAAGTAAATGCGGACAACTGGATAAAATGTATATACCATGTGAATAAGGTGGATTCAAGAATATGGGATCTCGATATTATGATGGATAATCCGGATACTCCCGTTAAACCAGTCATAATAAATGTAAATGAAGACAGTAGTGAAAGTGACTTATTTTCAGATAGTGAATAGTGATATCAATTTCTGATGTGAGTTTTTGTGAAGAGTGCTACTAATAAGTAACAGTGAAAAATACCAATGTGAGTGTAACTATATGTGCAAATAATAACATATCCCACAAATTGGTGAGTTAATTTGTTATAAATTTTACTAACAGTCTTACCTATACTAATAATAAGTAGTTTTTAATCGTCTCCGGATGATGCCACCTTGGTTGGCGAAACGCGCGTCGAGCGAAGTGAAAGTGTTTTGGTGTTTGTGGAAACTACTCCGAGTGTAATAATAAGTAACCTAACCACGTTCTATCCTGGCAAGGGCTCTTACCTCCCCGTGGTCCTTGCTGGGCAATAGCAATTTAATTTCTTTCTTTTATTTTAAATTGTCATTGGCTAAATTGAGCACTAAGTTGTACACGCAGCATGCAAAATTTTTTCAATATTATTTTAAATACATTCAAAACTAGTTAGTTTGCATATCAAACGAAAGCACTATGGTAACATATAAAATAAGAAATAAGTCATACATAATATTATATTCAGAAAAAAATGGAATTTTACTATAAGATCATTTCCTAATATTATTTACATCGGAAAAAAATCGAGGTAAATATTTTTTATTGCGTCGGAAAAAATAGGTAATCTATAAAAATTTATGATAATACTGTTAAACACTTGATTGATGATTTTTATATTACGTTTTCTTAAAAAATATTTGTTTTAAAATATATTGGAGAGAAACAAGACATTAATTTATTTATTTTAAATTCGTGTTGTTTCGAGAAAAATGACCACGAAAACAATGCTTTTGTTTTCTTCCGTTAATCTTTTTAAAGATATACCCACTATGAAAAAATATGTTTTTGTTTTGCTTCCGCACATGTTTTTTTATTTATATATATATATAATATATAGACCTATCACGACCTTTGAGTTTGAGACGCCACTCTGTTATATTAACTGTATGGGATTTCAAGGATAGGATATTTTCGTGTGCTTACTGCTTAACCATTTTATGTAAAAAATATCGTGTATTGCGCGGATTTCTACTCGTTTAGATCAAAAAATGTAAGCACTGA